>JBBKCR010013097.1:0-12524 GCA_037577295.1 Ladigesia roloffi | reverse complement strand
CTCTCTCTCTCTCTCTCTCTCTCTCTCTCTCTCTCTCTCTCTCTCACACACACACACACACACACACACACAAACACTAATCTCTCTCCCTCTCTGTGTCCAAAGGGAGCTACGCGCCTTGTGACGTCACTGCTGTTGTTATTGTGGGCACAGGCAGATCTCTCGCAACCGGGAGAGAGAGAGAGGAAAGAGGCAGCCAGGGAGGGAAATTGCAGTGCAGGAATAAAGCAGCATGCCTTTATTTTCTAATCCTCTCTGGCCCAAGGCTACATGAGGACAGTAGTTTAACAGGTTGTGTTTGTGGAGATGTTCTGTAACAATCTTCTAGCAAGCGATACAAACCAAGGAAAAACTCATAAGCCATCTAAACTGGGAGTTTTCAGTCAACACACGACCCTTACAAACTTGATAGAAAGTAAGCACGCCTACATGTTTGGACGAGAAACAGATAACAAAACGCATTTTACTCTTGTTTCAACGACCTTGATGTAAACAAGGCGTTATCCTGGTAAACTACGAAAGGAGCGGTGCTGGGCGGCTTAGCGTAACCATGGCAACTGAAGAAGCGGCACGGAAATGAATGGGTTCAGTGCACGAGTGTGAACTGTGAATCAAGCAAACGCTGAACTTGGAAGTGGAATCGGTTCTGAACTTGGAGGTGAAAGAATCGATTCTGCAAATAAACTTCCCATTTCTGATGCCTTCTCTAGGGAGTTTTTTCAGTTGTGCTTATATTAAGCATATGCATACTCGTACTTATTTCTTAGTTCTTACTTTTTTTTGTCTAAGTCCAGATTTTATTTCTTGTTATCTTAGTGTCTTAATTCTAGATTTTATTCTTAATTTAAAAAATTCTCAATATATTTCTGCGCAGTCTAAAGGAGTGGTTCAGGACACATTTCACTGCGTGTTGTACCTTTATGACTATGCATATGACACATAAAAATCTTGAATCTTGAATCTCCACGTTTATTCTATGGTTCTTGCGTCTAAGGAGTCATACACTATATGGACAAAATATTGGGACCCCTGACCATTTTACCCAAAGGAAATTTAAAGACATTGCATTCAAACACTTAGATTTTAAGAGGGAGTTGGTCCCTCATTTGCAGCTATAACAGTTACTGTAACAGCTTCCACTCTTCTTGGAAGGCTTTCCACAAGTTTGTGGAGAATTTATGTGGAAAATTGTGCCTTATTCACTCTGTAGAGTATCAGCTACTGATGTTTCAATCTCCATTTCAGTTCATCTCAAAGGTTTCGGATGGGGTTGAGGTCAGTGCTTTGTGCGGGCTTGTCAAGTTCTTCCACACCAAACTCATCCAGCCCTGTCTTTATGAAGCTTGCTTTTTGCACTGGGGCACAGTTGTGCTGGAACAGAAAAGGGCTTTCCCAAAAGTGTGTTCACAAAGTTGAAAGCAAAGGTGTTGTCCAAAATGTCTTGGTTTGCCAAAGCATTAAGATTGCCCTTCACTGGAAGCAAACCCTGAAAAACACGTCCCAATACTGCGTAAGGCTAGTCATTATTTTTTAATGTGTCCCAAAGCAAACACATCTGTACTTTACATACTGCATGACTAAATGCATTTTTAATGCATGTGTGCTATTTTTACCCCACTGTTTAGTGTGCTAGTATGCAGTTCGAGACACAGCCATAACCTTAAAGACCCTAAAAGAGTAATCTTAACTGCCTTTTTGGCCAAACAGCTCAATTTAGACTTCATTTAGCTTTACTATTATTATTATTGTATGAAATTTATACGTTTCATTTTAGGACTGCCAAAAGGAAAGTCATGTTTTGGTAACAAATTCAGTTGCATGGTAGTAGAAGTATATTTATGTCACTATTTAAGAATGCAAGGCATGCCAGGCCGCAAGGGAGATTCTAAAATAAGGCTGGCCAGTGAAATATCTCACATGTAATTTATGTTTCTCAAAGTCACCTTCACCTTTGCACTGGTTCTGCTTTGGGAACTCATCCATTCTCACCTTGCAGTGCTGCCCTGTCAGCTGGGCTGTTTCAGTGCCAGTGGCATTTCAGTAACCCATGCGTTTGGCACCAAGATTTGACGCTGTAATGATCTCAGTGCTTACATAATGGTTGGCCTGTGATCGGTTAATCTGGAAGAAACAAAGCCCAGATGACAAAGACTGTGTTATTTCCCTGGTGGGGAAACACTGAAAGGTAATTTATTTGGCTCCATGTGTTCTCTGAGTTTACAATATGTAGAAACATGTCAAGCAGATCATACATGTGGTTCAAGTGGATCATACAATTTACAATTAAATTTAGTCCTTTGATCACATCAAACTGCAGAATTTACCAAAACAATGGAACATCCAGTTTGGCTTGATTGTAAAAGAATGAAAATTATAGTTAATAAGAAAAAAAGCATATAGAAAATTGCATCCCTGCATCAAAACAAGATCTAAGGCACTTTCTTGTGCTACATTAAATATGTGAATGGGTCAGTCTGATTATCTATTCAATGGGAAATTACATACAAATTTTTGGATCATGTTAGAAAATTATGTTATATATATATATATATATATATATATTAGAAAAAAGTATGAATGAACACAGCACAAGCATTTCACATTCAAGACAGAGGTCAAAGTGTCGTAATCTTGACTGACAGTCATTGTCCTATTCTGATCATGTTGTGGAGTGTTTCCATGGAGTTAACCGAATAGTAAAAGTAAAACAGCAGACTGTGATGTAAAAGTATACTAAACATAAATCTGATAATTTCCAGCAAAAAAATCCTTATAATGAATGTGAGGCCATTCCCTGTATTAATCATGCATTGAACAAACAGGGCAAACAATAGAAAGCTGGCTCTATGAACTGGGGCTGGTCAGTGGCTCGAACTCAACACAAAGAGCATTTGTTCCTTTCTGCCAAGAGACAAACTGGCTTCGAAAGAGTGGAAGCCCCCTTGAACCCCCCAGATGTCTGTTCCTCTGTAGAGTATTGAGCTCATTGTGGAGGTTCTATGGTGAGAAAGGACAACATTTGGAACAACAGAAATTCACAAAAGGTCTTTCCATAAGTTCCAAAACTAAAGGTTCCTGATTAATTCTTGGCTTCGAGTAATGTTTCTTAGGGAAAAGGTACTAGTACAGTATTTTGCGTTATATATTCTTCGCACTGTCTCATATTCAAATGTGGTTCTTTGAAGTTCATCCATTGAAAATTTCCTTGAGGAACCAAACAATTTTTTTAAAGATGTTGGAATTGAGAAAAGGACAGAATGTTCAGAAGGAGTTTTGCATCTACACATAGACAATCTGTTCTTCTCTCAAGCTGCTCTCCCACCTCTGTTTTCGTGACAGTGAACCTGAAGCCTCCTGCTCCTCCTGTTAAAAGGTTCCTCATTGAGACAATGAGATTTAAGGATTGAGTTGATCATGTTAGAGTAAAGGCCAAGCTAATGCTGTTCCAGTAATTCCACTGTTCTTCATACAGAGCCTTTTGAACAGGCCCAGAGTCTTGCAGCAACAAACTTCAAAATAGTCAGGTTATTTTAGTGTGCATGGGTGGGGGTTTGTCTCTGCAGAGGAAGAGAAGAAGAAAGAGAGAGAGCATTATTACTGCAGTGAGGCACACCTTGATATGATAAAGTTCTGAGCAGGATGTCTTCAGGCTTTCTAAATTGGCCTGCATTAGACACAGCAGGAAAATAAGATTTACTGCACCTTAACACTATCACAGCTGCCGTAGCAAGATTGTAACCTCATGCCATATATTTAAGACATTTGTTGAGTTGGGATCATTGTCTGTAATGATGTAGAACTCTTTTTTTTCTTTCTCTTATTAAATGCCATAAACATTGAAAGGTTATTTTTTGGGTCCATGTGTGAGTTTGTAATATTCAGATTTTAACGAAAAATACAGAAAAGATTTAAACAAAACAATAGAAAATCCAGATTGGCTTGATTGTAAAAGTATGAAAATTACAATCAATAATAATAAAAGACTTTAGGCCAAAACAAGTTCTAAGACACCTCCTTATGCTAATTAACTATATGAATGGGTCAGTCTGATGATTTAGGATCAAGTCAGGCTCTCCTTTTGATAAATTCATATATTACCATATTTGCTACATATTGTTTATATATATAGACTTACATTGCATATTTACATGTATTGCGCTGCATTGCTTTGTAAGGAAAATGTAATGACAACAATCAAGATAACAATAATGATGATCATTTGTAATTACATACTAAACACATAATTATTCTTAGAGATTATTTTATTTTAAAACTATTCTTATCAAATAATTATTATTATATAAATACAACACTCATCAATAAATAGCAATGACATTTCATTAACAATCAGTAATTCATAATTATTATAATGTATTATATTTTACTATCTTATATTCTTACTAATAGATAATATTAGATGCTATTAGATTTTGCTGGTTGTACCTTTTTTCACTAAGAATAAATGGAAGGTATAGCGAGGAATAGAGTGCCGCTGAACTGCAGTAATGACTTAAAAGTAATGTTTAAAATCAAATCAGCTTCTCATTTAGTCAGTGTGTGCATTACCATAATGTGATTAGTACCCAGCACTTGCCACTTTTTATGCAAAATCCAAATGCAAAGTTGTTTGAGAAATGGAATAAAAGCACCATTCATGTCTATCTGTCTTTCTTAAGTTTACAAAATACACGTCATTTTGCCTTAGGAGCTTCAACTCACTTTATAATCCCTATTTATTAAGTCGTCCATTTTTGGTTTCGGGGCCGATGGTAAGCCAAAACTAAATGTTGGAGGATTTATTTGCGGTGTGATGGAGGTACTGAGCTCACAGACTGTGGAGCCTGAGTCCAACACAATGGCTTTGCCTGCAGACTATTTCATGCATATTCAACAGCAGACCTTCAAAGACTCTACCTTGTGATTCTCTCAGTGCTTTCTTCACTCACCATGCAAAGCAGTCCAGCGTATTACTGCTCAAGGTCACTTACGTATTAAACCTGTGCTTCTTCAAACTGAATACTATCCTGCATTCAGCTTCCATTCCAGCCCTTCTTTTGAAGAAACCACTCTCTCTCTGAAGAAGTAAAATGGCAGCATTAGGAGGACAGAGCATTCTCTGATTATTTCATTTCATTTAGGCTTCAGCCTGGCTGATGAGTCAGTTTGGTTTGATAGTCTTTCATCTGGGGAACACAAAAGCAAAGAACATCTCCAGAGCGCTGTAATAATTGGAGCAGCTCTGCTTGAACGATGTTAGACTACCCCATTTTATGTTTATCTTCGGAAGTGTTTGCTGCCGCTGGAGAGAGCTGGCTGTGAAAGGCCATCAAAGACGCAGACAGATAGACAAGACAAAGCTGTCAGAAAGCTGCCAATCAGACTGCTGCTGTCTTCTGCGCCAGTGCTACTCTGCTGTGGAGAACGTCTTCATCTGTCTCATCTCAAGATGGTCCTCAGAGAGAGGCTGGATTCACTAAATGTGTCAGAGCCACATTCCCTGTAGATCCCAGCATGCCTCAATATCACATTAGGCAGAATATTACTATGAGGCACTGAATGCATCTGAAAATGTCAAAAAATGGAAACTGAACAGTATGTGCTATATTAGACCATGTTCCAGATCTTTTGACTAATGATTAAAAGGAACGGTTCAGTCGGATATGCAAATGGTCCCATCAGTTTGCATATATGCATCTGAAGTCATACAAATGTCTGGTTATTAACCCTAATTTAACTTTGCAATTGATTTATTTTGTGTTAAAGGTGTTGAATCATACTCAACCATGAAGATATGTGATAGACAACTGTACCGAGTCAGAAATTCTCACAATGGTGGTGAAAGGAACCAGATATTTTAAGTGTTTGATTCCTCTACATGTTACCGCAGAGAAGGACTTTTTAAATACAGTTATAGCTGAGTGGTATAATTCCCTAATTTCTTTAAATTATTTACAATTTTAAGAGCACTGCATGTAAACCTCTCTTGTGGTTTTGGATAGCGAGTAAAACTGCTATTTCTGCTGTGGTGACATTGTGGTAATGTCTTTTTTCTAAAGTAACTTGGGTTTTGTTGCAGGCAACAGTGCCTCTGAAACACTGACTAGGGATTTCTGCAGATGGGCTTCATGTGTCTTTGATGTGAGTGGTGTGCTGATGGAGTAGCTCTGACAGCCACATTTTAAATACTTTGATCTCTTGACCTCTATAAAATGGCTCTCCTGACGCTCCAGTTCACGCCTGAGCATTCTTCCGAGCTTCAAAACAGAGCAGTCAGGGGCATCACTCACCTGCAAACAACCTCCTCTGAGACCTGTGACCCTCCATTCCCCTCCCCCTCAGGACCCTAAGAGGTTAGAGCACTTTACTGCTTTGTATAGTCAGCACTATTGAATGGGTCGTCTCTATTCTGGAATGAGACCAAGGTGCACTTCATGGGAGACAATACCCCAGCACAGACCTTTACCTTTTGCCCCATAATACCCCTATAAATTGTCATGCTCCTATTTTAAAGCCCCTACTAATAAAAAGTGTGGTATTACATTATGCATGTGTGCTCTTTCTCCTCTCCTCCTCCTTCTCATATTATAGTGACAAATTACTGCACAATTATTGTGATAACAGATATTTAATCTCTAAATCAACGAAGCACCAAAATACAGTTGTAAAGAAATGACTTATTAGCAAACTCATAGCTAATGAAGATGAACTAAAAAGATACAGAACCCAGTGCAGCTGGAGCAGATGGGTCCGTTTTGTCACAGCATTTAACTGAGCTATGAGAAAAGCAAGGAGAGGAATCTGCTGCCCTAATTACTGTAACTCAGTCATATGGTGAGTGGGTGAAGTTAAAGGGAGTAGGAACTGCTTCCCCCACCGGCTCCTGTGTGAGAGAAATGGGGGGGTTGTGGGCTGGATAGCATGCTCTGCCAAGACTGACACCCAGTCCAGGCCGGTGCATGTTCTCTCATTAAAAGAAGGTCACTGTGCAGTCAGTCTCTGTGCTCTGCATCTGGAAACATCAGGTCAGAAATTGCCAGAAGGATCTATTTTATCTGCCTTGCCTTCACATGCGATGGATAGATGGGTGAATGAATAGAGGGATGGATGATCATGCAGGCAAACAGAAGCTTAATTGATGACAAATTAAAATTTCCTAAAGCATGAAGGATCTAAACAATACCACATTTTACAAAGCAGAAGAAACTTATTCTAACCCTACTAACACTACACCCCCATAAGTTCAAATAACTAAGGCAATCAGTCACCATAATATTTGTTAATGCATCAAAATCCATACCAAACACTTACATTATCTACAAAAATGCACATGTAAATCATTATTCCTATCACATAATTCAATCAATGTAATTAAATATCGAACCTCATCAAATCTTATTGTAACATTAAATCAAAATGACCTAATGCCAACATTCTGGCTACTTACATATTTTGCAGTGATATTATCTTCTGTGTTTCCTTGGAAACAAATAGCTAATGATAGCACAGCATGTGTGTTAAAATTAAACAGCGTTATAATACCCCTCTAAGCTTTTCAGGGACTGGCCACAACCAGCCATACACATTTATGTTTGCAGTACAAGCTGAACTGGTATTTCAGCACTGGTGTTTAAAGTGGTTTAACTGAAATGCTGGACTGACTGAAGATGGACACTGACTGAGGATCAGTGAGATGCCCAGACACACAGCTGAGACCCAGCACAGGCACATAGAGACATATAAGGGCTTCCTACCAACAAATCTGGCTGAGGTGGAAACATGTCACCCTAAAATTAGGCTGGAGTGAGGAAAGTGGTGCATGTTGTTATGGTGATATCATTTTGCTACCAGAAAAAGAAGGTGGGCACCATATACTGGGCATACGCATGCGGAGGAGATGAAAAAAACGTGACTGTGGGAGTAGGCTGTTGTGATAATGACGTCCTGTTACATGTTTTCTGGCAACTATTTTCAGATAAAGACAAGAGCTACATTGTACACTGTGTTCCCTACACCAGCAAAACACAGCTTGGTATGAGAGTTAAGCTTTGAAATTATGATAATTCAGTCTGTGATTAGTTGAGAAATTATTCAACCCAACAAACAATGTCAGACTTCATTTCAATTTTACTCTTTTTTTCCAAAATACACTGAATAAACCCAAAAATACTGAGATTGACATCATAGATTGACTGAATATATATCTTGATCTGCGGCTTATCTTTTGCACAAATAAAGTGCGCAATTACATTTCCGTGCTCTGTTTGTTTTCCACTTAACAGCTGATGCAATATTTGCACAATGTATTAATGTCCAAAACTACCATTTGAACTATTTTTTTTTACCATTTGAATATTTTTATGTCTAGTCCATATCTATATATTTATAGTATTTATTTATATGTATCCTATGTGACATTTTACGGTTTGTACAACCTGTATCCACACCATATTGTCTCACTGTATACACCTTCACACGTGGACAAAATTATTGGTACCCCTGAAATTTGTCTAGAAAATCTCTCACAGACAAGTATTGCATTTACACATGATTTGCTATCCACATGTTTATCCCCTTTGTGTGGTATTGGAAGGAAACAAAAACAGGAGGGAAAAAAGCAAATTTGACATATCACACAAAACTCCAAAAATGGGCTGGACAAAATTTTTGGCACCCTTAAGTTAATATTTAGTTGCACACCCTTTGGAAAAAAAGCCCTGAAATCAGTCTCTCCTGATAACCATCAATAAGCTTCTTATACCCCTTCCTTTATAACTGTGCCAGGTCTCTCATATTGGAAGGGCACCTTTTTCCAACATCAACTTTAAAATTGTGGATAGCAAAACATGTATTAATGCAATACATTTCTGTGAGAAATATTTGATTTTCTGGAAACATTTCAGGGGTACCAACAATTTTGCCCATGTGTGTACATGGCAATGACTTTGACTTTAAATATGCAAATATCTGTTTAAACAACAGTTATTGGAAATGTAGCTGCAGGATACACACTGATCAACCACAGTTACACTTATGATGACACCTGACAAGGGGATATACTAGGCAGCAAGTGTACAGTCTGAGGATCTGGTGTGTTTAATACAGAAAAAAAATAGTGAGTGTAGGGATTTTACATAGCTTTTACCTTTACAGCATTTAGCAAATACTCTTATCCTGTGCAATATGCATCAATGCTTAAGCAGTCTACGTCTGTTCTTCATACCTGTAAAGCTATGCTAAAATCAACACCTGCTTTTTACCAAGCTACTGCCAGTTAAGTTACACACCTTAAACCCTGTCAAAAGAAAGAAGTCAGAGGTTAATACACAAATAAGGACAAACAGTTAAAGAGGGTAAGGGCCCAAGGGTTTTTAACTACAAAGAAAATGATGTATGAGAGATAAATGAGAAGACTTGTTAGTCACCAAGGTATTCTCTACCTCAGAAAATACTTAAAGACAGCAAGGGACTCCAAATATCTGATTGCAAGTGTCACCTGAGTGACTCTGACGATTACTGAACTACGTCTGCTAGACCAAGGAGTCAATTGTCTTGTGTTGTGTTCTCAGTAACGCAGTGGCCAGGACCTCTGAAAAAGGGCAGCCGGTGAACATGTGACAGGGTCATGAGAGCCCAACGCTAACTGAGGATTACTGTAAAGACCGTCTGCTTCATCCAGGTGTCTAGCCATATACATCCACACATTGCTGATGCACCTTATTATTTTACACACTTACTGCTGTGCACCACATCATTTTACTGTCTATTTCACTACAAGAATAATTGAACTATTTTACTATTTTTAGTTTATTCAACCTAAGAAGATTTTTGTACTGAGCGAAGTTTCAGGGTTTGGAGTCCAAGAATTTCATTACTGCTAATGATTTTCTATTGTTATCTGTATAATAAAGTTGAAAATCAAAACATTTCTGGGTTTAAGGTGCAATTTGTGAAAAGTCAAAGTTGGAACAGAGACAAAAATATTTCCACAATATACAGTGGAACCCAATACACAAAGGATTTTGTTTTGGGAGAAAAACTGTGCTTAAATGAGAGCATTCATTATTATTATCATCATCATCATTATCATTATTATTATAATTGTTATTGATATTATTATTTTGATCCAAAACTCATGCAATCATATTGCCACCTTCAGATTGATGAACCATGATGCATTGTTTAGTTACACACGCTCACAGGCGCATAGAAACACACACACGCAGAACCCCCAGCTGAGCATCTCTTCATAGCACTCCCAGACACTTCACATGACCTTTTAATTATTGATCCTCTCCTCCAGCAGAAGCAGCAGCAGCTCCTCTTTCTTGCAGCAGCATGATATTAAATTCCTGGCTGCGGTGGACCTGCAGCGTCAGCGCTGTAACTGGGGGGTAATTCATACGAGGCTCTCAGCACGGCACAAGGTGAAGGAATATTTCCCAGCCCCACACAGACAGAGAAACATTAGCGTACTCTGAAGTGGAACAGGGCTGGGCTCACACCTCATCATCCATCCCCACCCTCCAAGTACAGCCAGGCACACACAGATTTCTGCACCTCTCCTCATCTCTAAGGCTCCAGCTGCCAGTTTATTAAGCACATGCACCTTGTGACAAATGAGAGGAAAAACCAACATAAAGCATCTTAGTAAGCTTCTAAGCTGCTAGACCTTCTATAAAACAGGGTATAGTGACTCTGGAGGGTACAGGGTCTCACTTGAATGATGGAACAATATTTTTCAGAAAGATATTCCATAAGTTTGTGCTTTGATGAGGACACAGCATGATGCATTGCACCAAGATCACCCATAGTTTGAGAGCTGGAGATTGTGAAGTCCAAATATATAAGATTTACATAATTTTCATGTAATACAATGTGCACCTTTGACTATAGTCAATTTTCCTACAGAGACATGGTCTTCGTGACTGAAGCTCCTGTTTGAAAATCGTGATTCCAAGATTGTGCACTCATGCCAGTGCATCACACACTATTTCACTCATGTTACTACCATGCTAAGAATGGTTCACCGCACAAATAATATCTAGAAGCAATGGTTTTGTGGTGGCCCCCTTTCATTGATGATGAGGGTTTAGTCAACATTCACTATAAAGAAAATGCACACACAGGGTAGGTGTTCCTGATTAATTGGCCAATGAGTGTAGGCAAAAGATAAATACACATCAACACAAACTAAACTCACGGTATCTAATCTTCTGTCTGTTATTAATGTCTTTATGCATTAACTTATATATATATTCTATGTATGTGTCTATTTACACGAATCATGTCATATATACAGAAAATAACTTTGCAGTACACGGTTTATTCGATACATTTGCACACTTTTGATTATATTTTAAGTGTTTGTATACCCACGTGATGTTTTTCTGAATGTATTTTTGCATATGCATATTATTTGTTACTTAATTTATCTTTATCTTTAATTTCCGCTTTAATTTATTTTATCTATATTGCACAGACATTCCAGAGGTTAATTTCACTACACATTGACAAATAAATAATCTTGAATCTTAAATCTAAACTGGTACTGGTCCTTGTTCAGTTTCAGGGCTTCATGTTTCCAAATAGAGGTTTGCTGGCTACTGCATTAGTGAAGGCTCTTCGATTCCATGCTGTTTCCACCCCAACAGGAAAGTGAATGTGTCACCCAGGCTGAAGTAACACACGGTACTCTTTAAATAGTCGTTCGGAGATGTCATACTTCCTTCTGCCCACTCACGTATATGCACATACATCACTGGGACCATTCTCGAGATGAGCTGTCAGTGTCACCCCACTGCCCAACATCGAGGTATTTTAGGAGTGTGTGTCTCAGGATAAGATAATCAGAGCACAGCTGCTGTCTAATTTTAAGCTCAGGCTCTCAGGATATGGACACTGTGAAAAACTATCCAAGAGCCAACATAGCAAAACATAGCATAACATGAGATCTGTCTAAATTTTGTCTTGTAGGATTGCTAGAAAGCCTTTTCTGGGAGAGAGAGAGAACATAAGAGAGTTTAAATTTGGGAATATTAAAACAGGTCTTTTTATCTTGTATCTTTGAATGCATGATATAAAATTTAGTCCAGTCCTCCCCAGGGGCTAGCTTGACCATTGACCGCAGTGCACAATATTTCGGGTAGTGGGGTGTAAATATCCCTCAACACCATGGTCCCTGAAACACGGATCACTTTCACACACTAGCATGTTAGTGTCAGGGTTGGGTTGAAAATGGTGCCTGGCTCTAATTCCCTTACATATTTCAGATGTTTAAATACTATGTCTGAAATATCATAAAATTACATAGCAGCAGGTGGTTTAATTAAATATGGTAACCAATATTGCCTGCAGTGGGCTGACACCCCACACAGGGTAAGTCCCTGCCTTGTGCCTGTTGGCCCAGGGATAGGCTATAGGTACTAGGGATGAGCGAGTACAGCATGACAGCATCAGCACTGAGCTTCAGATCAGTGGTTTTGATCACGATAACAAACGAACTATATACAGAACAAGTTTTGCAA
>JBBKCR010013076.1:0-12526 GCA_037577295.1 Ladigesia roloffi | reverse complement strand
GCACAGCCATACGAGAGAGCGCAGTACCGAGGCTGCCATCCGCGGCGCCATCTTGTATCAATCTTATCTTAAAGTGAGACCTAGATATCTAAATGTTTGATTTTAATTTTGTTCATAATTTCTATATTTTTCTGGACATTCCAAAGTTTATAAAATATTCAATCCTCATCTTACTGACCACTGATGTTGCTGTAGTCCTCGAGAACAAACAGCTACGTTCAGTTCTGCCACACAGTGATGTCCAAAAGCATTCACCCCAGGTATTAAATCTACAGTCCAGAATGCTTTAACAGAACTGCAACATCACTCTGCAAGCCCAAACACTGCAGTGCATTACCTGAACTAGCACTGCTCCTGGCTGGGGCCTAAATCTGCTTTGCGTTTCAAACTACCTCTAAACCCCTTTTATCTAGACACAGATCAGTATTAATCCAGGTCTTAATTACTTTGTTAGCAGTAATAAACCTTATACTACAGCTTTCACTGCTTTCAAGAGGCCATAAAGTTTAATAGTGAGTAATGTATGTGTGGGACTCAGTCTAGAATGTCTAAAACTTTCCAGGAACATTAGGCACTATCCATCACACATGATGTCGTGACATCAACTGGTTGACGTCCATCAAGGTCATCCTTCTGATTAGTTTGTGGCTGCATTATTTTGGATTTATAAATGAGAAAAGTGCACATCCTTGACAGGGAACACACATTTGGCAGCTGTCTGTACATACTAGACCTTTTTGTGCATAATTTGTAAGTATTTGCCTGTTTTAAAATCTTGATCAAAATAAACCTGACAGTCACTCAAAAACAAGGACAGATCTGATATTTATTCTTTAATGGACAGGAGATCTGTACAGTTCTCAAATAAGTAAACACATTATATTCAGGAGAAATTGGGAACACTTTCACAAAGCAAAATGACACGGGATGCATCACTACTTATAATTTTAGGTATGTTACTACACAACTAATTTAACTGCAGGTGGTCTACCACAGACGATAAGGAATGTTAGAATTCACATAGACCTATTGATCATATAACTATAGCATTTTCAGACATGGTTCATAAAGAAATCATCTTTTCATAATGAAAAAAAATACAGCTTTGAACTGTAAACCCAAACAAGTTTATAATGATTGGCGGACACATTTCATATTTCCAGTCTTCAAACATACGACCCTGAAACAGACACATTAACAACACAGAAGTACTCAAGTTAACACTTGGCTCAAGGCAAGGGAGAGCACTCTAACAAACAACATCAGATAATCAGATGCTCTTATGTCTTCCACCCCCTGCCTGGCCCCCGCCACAATCCCACCCTGACTCTTGCTTATCGGAAGTCTTCTGCAGAGAACATGCCCTTCGCCCTTCGCAGGATAGAGTCTTTGGAGGCGTCATACGGGTGCTCTTTCGATGGGATTTCCAAAACAGCAGGGATGGACTGCATATGGGCATCTATAGCATGGCGGATCATCTCTGCGATGAACTGGTTGATGAGAATGATGCCAATGTCATTGCGAGCCAGGAAACTCCTGTTTGGAGGAATGAAATAGATATGAGAAAAACCCATCCCCTACATATCTAAATAAATATTTCCTTATGCTTTTATAAAACGTGTGTAATATAAATCTGTAACAGGGAAGTAGGTTAGCTTTATATTCGAACAGAACATAGTAATAATATACACAAACACATACATATACATGTTACTTCGGGCTATGAACGAAGAACTTCCACGTCCTGCTCTGTGGAATCACTGCCATCACATTAAGAACACGAAATTCCGTTAAAGCCATTCACCAAGTTAAGTGGCAGTCAGCCAGGAACAGGGCGCCCGGGGAGCAGTGTGTAGGGACGGTACCTTGCTCAAGGGTACCACACAGTGGTGCCACTAACAGTCGTGGGATTCAAACCCAAGGCCTTTGGATCGCACCCGAGGCCTAGACAGATGTTCTGTAATACTAAAAAAGAACAGGACTTGGTTTAATCTGCACCAAAGGTGACAGGCTGGATAACTGGAAAGGCGTCAGGAGCTCGATCTGTTAGCTTAGCTTGCACTACTACTGAAACTACTTAAAACGTGATTCAACCACGACTTTGTCGAAGCTGACGACGAATATTTCAGCATTTTCATTAGATCGCGAGATAAATATGAAAGCCCAATACATCACTGCTCCAGGAGAAGCTCTTACTTGAAGGTCTCCTCTATCTCGGTGATGCTGGTGTCCTTCTCCACCACTAGGAAATTTGGTTTTCGGTTCTTGTTGAGCTCCCCGATCCCCCCGAGCAGGAATCCGGTACAGGTGTCCTCATCTCCGATCACAGCGATCAATTTACCCCGGCCGGCCATGACAGTTAATCGTAGAGAGAAGAGAGAACCAGAGTGAAATAACAGACCTCTCTGACCCTGGATCACATGTTACAGTCAGCTGACCCTCTCACACTCACTTCCGCTTCAGAATACGCAGTCTAAACCTGATCACGTATTAATCACAAGTAATGATTATATGCCCATTTAATCTACGATAATTTATTATAATCATAATTAATAAATGACAATAAAATTATTATAATTTTTGTAAGAACGATTAAAAACCAAGTGCTGATGGTGATGCAGTAATGGTTGTGTTCTGACTAGAATGCTTTCTGTGTGGTGAAGTGTTGCTGTTAGAGACAGATATGTTGTTGTTTTTTTTTACTGAATGTATAAATAGAAAAGCCTCCAAAGCATCAAACTATATGAATACATTTTTAAACAAACAGAAAATATGCTTGGAGAGTCAGAGGTATATCTCACAACAACAGAAATGTCTTCACTAATTTTTCTGGCATTCCTGTGTTAAAGTATCCAACGATGGAAGATAATCTTGGAGAAAGAGATCAGCACGAGGCGATGTTTTTCTCAGTAGTAATAGTTTTTGTTTTTCTCCGGCAGGTGGCGCTGTCTGCACTCTGCGTGACTCACCCTGCAGAAGAAAACTACAGTCACGTGAGAAATAGAGAACTGACTGGGTCCGTTTGTGGCGTTTCCTGGACGGATCTGATCTGAGGACTGAACTCACAATGGTTAGTACAGTATCATGATTTTGTAGCTGTTTGAGATTCCGACCGAACTGGAGACTGTTACTCTATGTTCTGCAGTCGGTCAGGGTGTGGTGCTGTGATACACCGTTGGGTGTTTTTCTGTACTTGAGGCACATTATCTAGTGACCAAATCCTCCTGGAGCCCAGTCAGATGTGTTCAAGCATGAACAACAACAAACTGTGCAGCGCAGGTGGACCACAGACAGAATCTGGCAGACACATATTTAACCGCTTCTTGTCTTAGACAGATTGTGGTTGTTTTCATGCTTATTTGATCTCTGTCTCTCTCTTCATCTGTCTGTTTCTATTTGTCCCTGTCTCTTTCTGTCTCTCTGTGTCTCTCGCTGTCTATCTGTATTTGTCTCTTTCTCTCTTTCTGATAGACGACAGCTCTGACTCAGGGTTTAGAGAGAATACCAGACCAGGTAGGTTACTTGGTGATCAGTGAGGATGGCGTACTTGCAGTAAGTATTTATACATCAAGCACGAGAATCACATTTCTTTAACAACACTATGTAAACCACCGCTCTTAACAGTTTGAACGGAACTGACACAGTTCTGTCTACGTTTTTCTCAGTCTTCAGGAGAGCTGGAGAACGATGAGCACACAGCAGTGGTGATCATGCAGATGGTCCGAACAGCTTGTCGATTCAGGCTTCACGGAGCAGCAGAGCCACCTTTCAAGCGCATGTCAGGTGAGAAACTGATTATCTGTAAACTCTCAGAGCTGCTGAGGATAAACAGATGACCCTCGAGTAATCCCACTTGAATTTCATCCACAGTGATGTTTGAGGACTACGTTTATGCAGTGACAGTCTCCGGACAGAAAGTCTTTGTTGTGAAACGGCAGAACAACCAACGGGAACCTGTGACAGTTTAATGGGGAAAAAGTTAATGGACTTATCACTCTCTTTCTCACTCACTCACTCACTCACTCACTCACACACACACACACACACACACACACACACACACACACACGCATGACACACATACACATGCACTGGTGCAGTGCCCTCTGATTAAACTACAAACTCACAATGTGATACTAAAGTGTCTAATATTTTTTCTCATAGTGCGCTCTTTGTACATTCAGAATTAGAAAATCATTGAATGTTACTTTTGTGTTATTTTTTTCCAGGCTGATGGTATTAACGTCATGAAACCATGCTCTGAATTCTTGTTTTTGCCTCAGAGATACATGACAATGCTAATAACTCGCTTTAGTAGAATGTCCAAAGTGGGCCTGCCTTAATCTTATCTGATGCAAACGGTTCTACTAATTTAGCCCCTGTTGGTGTTCATTCAGGTGTCATTCTGAGAGTGATGGCAACAAATGCAGTGATTATAAAGATAGAAACTACGTGAATTTTGATCTCAACAGCTCGGAAGTGATGTTGTGAGTGATGTTTCAGCTCTTCCAGGATTTAAATGTAGCAAATGTATCTATTTAGGGAAACATCACTTAATTGAATTACTTTCTGTTCTTTGTCCAGTTTTTACTGTTTAATACAACTCCTGCTAAGTATTATTGCGAATGCTAGTGGCTAGTTGGGGTAAGGAAGAAAGTCGGTGTAACTGGGTGAGTCCCAGATGGAAGGTGAACCATGTGATGCATTTTATTAAGAGAACTGGGCCTGTGCTCAGGATTGCTGTTGCTGAATAAAATAAAGATACTGGTGAGATTTGTTGGTTGAAAAATGGACCCTTTTTGTTACTTAATATTTCTGATCATATTGAGCACAATTCATAGTGCCAGTTAAAATGTACATTTATAGTTTTGCCTAATCTTTCTTTAACAAAAGTCTTGATTACATCAGAATGCAACAGTGGGTGGGGAAATCTTATAATTAAAAAAGGCACCTTTTTTAATTATACCGGGCTGGTGCAAACTACCGAGGGACTGAGAGTTCAGTCCTGTGTGTCAGTGACTAAAAAGGCATAACTGACTTCTCTCACCATGGATGTGTCAGATGGGCCTCTCTCTTCCATCTCGCAGCATGATGCCAGCCAGTGCAGGTATCTGTTAGCTGATATTACACGAAATGGCAAACCAGCAGTTTCCGTCCTCCAGTGTGTTGAGTTGCCCAATAGTCAGCACTATGTTAGCTGCAGTTTAAAACATTTTGGTGGCATCTGGGAGGGAAGATGAACTACCTTACACACCTGCAATGATAGCGTTGCTCTATGGGTACTGGGTGGAACTGGCAGTGATAACATTTTATACAAAAATCACCAAAAGTATGAATTCATTTTTCACCCCAACCCCCACCGCACAAATATTATCAAGGAAAAATACTCATATGAAATATGCTATATTTAAATTTACACCAGATATTTAACTGTTACTTATATTTTCATTACATGTGTTTAGTAACACTGTGAAATAAGCAGGACAGATGTACAAAATATTTATCTCCAAAATAAACAAAAGTTCACAAACGTTTGTGCCCCTGCCCCCATCGTCAAGCCCAGACAGGATGTTAATGAAGACCTGTGAGAATCAGAAAATGTGCTTTATTTCTGGGGTTTTGATTTTGAGTACTGACAACTGACTTTGCTGTGTCCTCTAAATACGTCAAGAACATGATCTTTAGGATCTACACACAGACCCAAAATCTGAAACGGGCTCATTCACCACCATATACACACTCTTGGTATTCTCTCGAACAGACTTGAAGGAGTTCCCAGAGGTGTTTAGCAGTAAACACCTGTGTGTAAAGCAGTAATCAGAGCAAAGGGTGAAGAAACTAGAATATAAAACATGTTTTCAGTTATTTCACCTTTTTTTTGTTAAGTACAGAACTCCACATGTGTTTATTCATGGTTTTGATGCCTTCAGTGAGAATCTACCAACGTAAATGGTCATGAAAATAAAGAAAACACATTGAATGAGAAGGTGTGTCCAAACTTTTGGCCTGTACTGTACATTTGATGGCTCTATGTATTTTACTGGTAGGTTTCAAAATCAGACCACAGATAGCTGTTGATGTTTAAGAGAAAAGTGTTTTTATTGCATCATAAAGGGCTTTAAAGTGACTTAAGGTCCTTCATATACTAATAGAATGGTTTATGGAATTACCTTTTTTCGCGAAAACAGGGGCCCTAACCTGGGCCATTATTCCCTTCTCTCTCTCTGATTTTCCACTTTACTAAACCCAGAGGCACCGGAAGCATTTTTAATGTGGGCAGACGCATCAGTTTTGTTGCATAAGTTCCCCCTTTCTATAAAGGTTCCGGCACCCATGCTCCCACCCTATACCCCTTAAACACAACAGTTCTTCCAAAACATGCAATTTACTGTACCCCTGAAGGTCATAGTGGCAAAAGAAACAGACTAAAGCAAAGGAGTGCCACTTAGAGAAAAATGAGGAAGAAATAAGTTAAATGTTTCAAAACAGGAAATGATTACAAAGTTCATCCAAATGCTACCCGACAGACACACCAAGAACAAGACACTTCCCCCAATTCAAATGTTTGTCCACCATGTCTTTATCATTCTTTCAGCTGCTTCTCCTCTTTGGTCCTGTCCAGTTAGATGTTCCTACAATTTTAGCGCTTCGACAGTTCATTGGATAACCAGTCCAATCCCTCATATAGACCTGTGCCTTGGGTAGCACAGGTGGCCTGAACATGCCACTGAAAAAAGGAGAAGAAAACATTCATGGAAAATGGAAACTGAAAAAAAATTCATATGAAGCCCTCTAAAAACATCACAGATTTAGAACATCTTACATATTTATCAATTTATTTGTAAGTTTTAGTTTTGCTTTGCAATCCAATATTCAGAACAAAACTATAAATGTACACATCATCATTCCAGAAAGAACACAAACCACAGTGTGCATATTCCAGGTCTTTGGATTTTTTTTTTTTTAAACAAATGTTAATTTAATAGGATTGCCCCAGTTGGAACAGCCCTATATACTGACTTGTATAGTGTCATTGTGTATGTGTGTGTGTGTGTGTATCATTTTGGGGAGCCTTACACTTAGAGCACTTGGCAAATGCTCTTATACAGTGCGACGAACATCTGTGCATCTTTGCAGTCCACAAGAAAACATGTCCCTTATTTTATTAATAATAAATTTAAAATTCAAAATTGGTGGAGGACTAAGGTTCTACCAGAGAACAATTAGACACACAGAAGAACATTTTTTGGGATGCTTGTATCTTGGAAGATGTAGGTGGACAATTGTTGCTTTGTAGCATCAGAATTTAAAATGTAATGCAAACATCCACAGGAAGTCATGGAGGGGATTGCAGTAGAGGAGTTTTGTGAGAGAACATTGGTGCATTGAAGATAATTTTTGCTGCTGCATTCTGATTCATCTGTAAAGTTCATCTGGTTCATCTTTTACTCTTCAGGGGAAGGTCAGCCAGGAGTTACAGTGGTCTAGAGATGAACCAGAATGCAGCAGCAAAAATGGATCTAGAGATGACTAGTATCTCACTGGTCAAGAATGGATGAATTCCCGTTATTAGAAATAACATATCTGCGTACTCACTAGGTTTTGTTAAAGTGGGATGAAAATGAGAGATCTTTATGTAAAAGAACATCTCAAAGTGACGAACGATCAAGTTAGGTATTGGGGATTCACCTCCTGGGCTGTACAGAAGCTCTGTTTTGCTTGGATTTAGCTTCAGGTGAAGCGCGGTCATCCAAGAGCAAATGTCATTCAAACATTCAGGAATCTGTGCTGAGGTCTGAGTTGGAGAAAAACGTAATGATGATTTGGGTTTCGTCAGTTTAACAGTGGTAGTAGAACCTACATTCAGTTAGGACAAGTTAGGACCATGGCCAGTGCTTGGTGATTTCTAACTGTGAAGCCTGGAGGAATTAGAAGTAAAAACAGCTGTTATGGCTGGATGAAGCTCCTCAGTGACAGCTAAAATTTTGGTTTCTTTAGAATGTGCTGCTTTGAATCTAGACTGGCCATGAAGCCTATTTTGTGATAGAAATTAGTTAAGTTTTTTATTTACAGCACATTCCAGGATTTTTGAGATTAAGGAGAGAAATATAAGAGGCAATTAAAGAGATGGCGGTGTTTGGAGCAGGCATGGAGAGAATGTGAATGATAAAAAAATAAAGGCCAGAAAGATGTAGAGGGGTAGGTAAAATGTTGGGTGCAGGAGTGGTGTGATGGATACAAAGTCAAGGACATTACCCATGTAATAGTTTGGAGGAGACTTGCTAAGGAACATAGCTAAAAATGACAGAAGCTCAGGGCTGGCATCAGAGCGGATCTACCAGGCTGGCATCTAACTGACTATGGGTGGGGTGCACTATAGATCGTGATCTGTATTCTTATGAGTGACACTAGAGTGTGTAGGGGCTGTGCCACAGTGTTAACTGTTATCAAGACAGGCCTCAATCAAAAGAAATGTGTTAGTATAAAGTAAATCAAAATGTTGCCCCGTTACATCAGAACTCAAAGACAGCCTTACAGAATGGCAGTTAATTCTGTTACATATTGCAGCAATAAAAATTGGCATGATAAAATAATCAACACTGAAAATATAGGAGTAATACTTTATACAAGCCTGTCTAAAATATTAATGTTTTAGGGGGTATCGAGATTTAGCCATTATCAATTTTAGCTTGTAACACTGGTGTGAAATTACAGAACCAAGGTCAGAGCCTGAGGCGGACAGGGTGTGTATTTTGGATCTAACTCTGCTCACAGAAATGCCGACTAAAATTCTAACAGAACGGGGAAACACTCACAGTTCGGCTCCGGAGGCTGTGTAGAGCCAGTTTGTCTGTTAAATCACTCACTGGCATGGCATTGGGCAAGTCCTGCTTATTAGCAAACACCAGCAAAACTGCTTCTCGGAGTTCATCCTCCTGTAACTAAATATTCAAAAGGGCAGATCAATTAAAACAGCCTTTAAATATAAAAAATCATTACAATTTGTGATTCATGAGGATAACCGGTATTATAATGGGAGTTCATTTTAAATCTATATTAATTCAAGATTTAGACTCATTTGATCTTTCAGAATTCACTAGTTGAGCAAAACTTACCATTTTGGACAATTCCTCTGCAGATTCAGCTATTCTCTCTCTGTCGTTGCTATCCACCACAAAAATAAGTCCCTGCAAAAGACATTAAATCAGGTCTAAAGCATCTGTATGTCCTGAAGGCCAGAAACATCTTGCTTGAACATTTAATTGTTGCTACCATATACTCAAAAGATTGTTACAAGCACAGCTGCAGAAAGTATCAGTCAGAACCTTTACTATTGTTGGGCAAGACACCTATCTAACCTTGAAGATGTTCACTTTTTCATTCATGAGCAAGCACCAATTTGATAGCACATACTGCTCACAAATTGTAAACTGACAGAAAGAGTGAGAGAGAGAAAGAGACATAATTCTGTGTTTAGTGCCAAAAACAATTTGAGGTTCAGATAGTGATGGGTGCCATTTAGTATCAAGCTTTATGATATTACACTTTGTTTTAGAATTCTGGTATGGTGAGACCTCTAGGTACAGGCCAGTATCTGAAGGAACGGACTGTTACCTGTGTGTTCTGGAAGTAGTGCCTCCACAAAGGTCTGATTTTGTCCTGGCCACCGACATCCCACACAGTGAAACAAATATTCTTATATTCAACAGTTTCTACATTAAATCCTGTGCAGGGTCAGGAAACACATCAATAGTAATTAAAACATTTCAGGCATGTGGTATTACAACCCACCTAAATGTTTTATTACATTTTTTAAAACACTCTACACCTGTTAACCTGAAGGGAGTCATGTGGCACTGATTGACAGTATTTCTTTGATGTTACAAAACTAATGTGGACTTTCCCAGTTTAATAATAATACTTATATAATAATAAAAATAATAAAAAAAGATAATACTTTTCTTCTAATTAACTAATTAACAATTAACTGCAGGGGTCTCTATGACACGTCATGTTCACACCCTCAGTGCATCTCTAGAAAAAAACAAAATTCACTGACACTATCATGACAGCTGGAATCAAGATAACCCTGTGGGTTAGTCACTACAAACCTAGAAAATTAGCCTGAAAATAATAAAAGGTTCCCACTAACACCTCCAACAGCTAACTATACAACAAGTTCTAGATCATATTTAAACAAAGTTACTGTTTCAAATTACCAATAGTTGGAATAGTGGTTACGATCTCTCCCAGTTTCAGCTTGTATAGGATAGTGGTTTTTCCAGCGGCATCCAAACCAACTGCAGGAAAAGCAAAAATACAACAGACATTCAAACAAAAAATTGTGAGCTGCTTTCAGACATAGGAAATAATTAATTTCACTCAGGCAGATGTAGGCCCTAAGTACAGTTTATAACACTTTCATCTCTCATTATTTAGCTTGCCATTTCTAAGGATGCCCAAAAAATGGGTACATTTATATCCTGAAGTTGTTGAAAACTACCTCAATTTCGGTCAATACTATATTTACCCTGAACATAGCCATTGTCAATTGTGTTGGTTTGTCTTGTCTTGTTAAGGGCCTGTTTGCACTTGTGTTCTGTTTTGTTCTGTTCTGCTCTGCTCTTGTGTTGCACCATGGTCCTGGAGGAACATTGCTTTGTTTTACTATGTACTGTGTATCTGGTAGAAATGGCAAAACTGGCGTACTTGACTTGATTTTATATTTAAAAATTATTTTACATGAGTGTGGCTTTGAACTATGTTGTCAAACTCTATAAAAATGATATAGTGTGCATTAAGGCTTCCATCCACAAAAGATTTAACGTTTGAAGTCATAGATTTCTATATATTATTTCAAACACTGTTTTTAAACTGGAAATCCTCCTTCCAGCCACAGCATTATCTGCAACTGAGATAAAACTGTCCCACTGACACGATGACCTGAATGAGAATCTTGAAACCACACTTAAGTAAATGCATGACACGTGCATTAAAGTAGCTATATAACAGACCAACCATGCGCAAAACCGTCTCAAAATCAATTCAAAGCACATCAAGTAATGGACTCCTGCAAAATTGGGCGTTTTCGTTGGCTGAACCAACGATACAGAATGAACTTGATGCTAAAATTACCAAGTCAGTAGGGCTAAAGTAAAGGTTTGTTTTCATAATTATACTTCCTCAGGAAAGCACAAAATAAGTTTTGGCATTGAAGATATTTGAACACCTACACTACTGACAACCTGAGTACTGAGCCGCTCCAGGCATCAATAATGGAGCATAGATATAGAGAGCGCAGCGGTGCTGAGAAAGAGAAAGAGAGCGAGAACGAGAAAGGAGGGAGAAAGGAGGGAGGGAGAGAGGTAGCATTAAACTGTGTTTCACAAGAAAGTAAATGAAAAATTAGAAGGACGGTGTGTGACAGTTGTGTGTGCTAAGAGTAGCAGCCTCACACAAACCTCTTCCTGAGAGTGTGTATTTGTGTAAGTACAGAAAGTGATCAGCTCACCCATGAGTATCCTCATCTGTTTCTTGCCAAAGAGTTTGGAGAACAGCGACGATATCGTAAGCCCCATTGTGTGTATCGTCTCCCCTTGTGAAGCCCCCAGTCAGACCTGAGTTGAGTGAGACCTGAAGCGTCTTCTCAATGTCCGAGACAACAGGGAACAGATGACGTCAGTCTGAGATCTAAAACTACTCTACAATAACAACGAAAACCAGCGTGTTTCAGTGTTTCACATTTACCCCTCACACACTTCTGTGTAAAACCTTCTGCTGGTGCAGAAGCGTTTATTCCTACATTCCTCTCAGAACAACAGAACCTGTAGTGAGGCAGTGGTGGACTAAAGACTATAGAGGGGGCTATAGCGTTTATTTACATATATATGATTAATCACATGGTTACATATATTAAAATTATATTAATATGTATATGCATACCTACACACACACATTATATATATATATATATATATATATACATATTATATATATACATATTCGGGGTGTGCAGAGCGGTCACTATGTGTATCTGTATTTGTATTTGTTAAAAGGGAAAATTATTCGTATTTGGGTAAAATTCATAATACAGCACGCAAACAACATCAGAATCTCCTTCTGAACTTGAACGCGTGATGGGGGAGGGGGAGGGGAGGCGGAATATCTAAAGGCCTGTTTACACGAAGACACTTGCGAGTAAAAACGACTATATATTTATTCGGAACTGCCTTTTGTTTCCACGGTGACGGCGTTTTTGGGGCTTGAAGACGAATCTCAAACCACCCTTGAAAGTGGAAAAGTTGAAGACTCACTTCTGCATACAGTGTGAACAGCACTAAATTCCTCAGGCATTTAAACCCATT
Source organism: Ladigesia roloffi (assembly GCA_037577295.1). Lineage (NCBI taxonomy): Eukaryota > Metazoa > Chordata > Actinopteri > Characiformes > Alestidae > Ladigesia > Ladigesia roloffi. The sequence goes on along the minus strand of JBBKCR010013076.1, from coordinate 161 downwards.
CACCAAATGAAGTAGCAGCAGCTGTGAATTCTGCACCCGTGTGGAGAATTGTGTGGGGTGCGGCGTGTGGGAATGGTAATTACATAGGGTACCTAAGAGTGCCCAAACCACGCGAGTAAATATTTATGTTTGTGTGTGTGTGTGTGTGTGTGTGTGTATAC
>JBBKCR010013067.1:0-12526 GCA_037577295.1 Ladigesia roloffi | reverse complement strand
TTGTGTTCTGCTGAGGAAACAAAGTCACCTTCGACTTGGATGCCCTGGGGGTAAGCAAATAAACATTTTTGGGTGAACTGTCGCTTTAATCCCAAGATGCTCCATGGAGGCTGCCCCCTGTAGTTAGGGAATGGAAGTTGTTTTGGAACAAAACCGTAAAGGCAAATGTAAGGTTAGATAACAAATTAAGTGCAATTAAGGTACATTAGCAGGTTCAATGTGTTAAATATTAAGAGAGGAGTTGATTTGGAAGAGGTGAGTGTTCAGGAGCCTGCTGAAAATATATTTCCTTGGAGCAAAGCAATGGGCGAGATGAAGCATAAGCGTGTATAAGCCATTTAAGCCTATTTAATTGAATTCAGGAAGGTGGTTGCAGATTCAGAAGTCCCTTTAGGCACTTTTCCATAGGCATACAGGAACTCTATCATACCTAAATCATACTGTGATGGCATAAAACTTGCAGCACAAGCTTTCTCGGCCAGATTTTACAGTTTCTGACATGTCAGTAGTGCAATTCTCTCCCCGCAGTTTATGACCAGTCATCTCAAAACTGCATTCATGGAATCAAACCAGTGGAACGTTTTTTTTTTTTCCCCATCAGAGCTGCTTTTGATAGTGTGGTCTTTTTAATCTATAGTCTTGTTGGAGCTTTTTATATTTTCCCATTTCCCCGTTATTTAGGTGTGTGACAAAAACCTAATCCAGCGGTACACTTCTGCCTTTCTCGCGACATTAAAGTTAAATTTGTTCGAATGATAGGGTACTCCCATTTGTCACAATGGGGCTGTGTCTTTTCAGAAAAGTAAGGCAAAAACTCAACAGAACACACAACGTGAGGGTGCACTGATGAGAAACGTAAGATTTTATATATACACAGAACGAATAAAACTCAAATCAAAACTCAGATAGACCCCGGCCATTGCTGGGTTTCATAGAACAAACTCCACTTTCAAAATAAAAGTTCAAACTATTTATAACTCAATGGCGGCCTCTAGTGGCCGCTGACTGGGGACGTGACACCACTGAAATTGTATCTTCAGCCCAAACAGACAGCTGTGCTCGTGCTTAGTCAGTATCACAGTTGTTCATTTGTATCTCTATAGTTTTTCTTTTTATTATTTTTGCAAGGACAGTATAAAGCAGTGGACACATTTTATGTTGTGATGGCGCTTTGACAAAGTAAGGATGCAGCCTGCTTTCGGCCTTACCATCAAGCAGCCTTTGTGGACAAATCTAACAGGAAAAACATTTGTTCTCAGCACGGAATCCCTACATACAAGTAAAGCCCAGACCAGACTCTTCTCTTCGGTGGGTCCACTACTCCTACACACATATTTTAGCACTTAGAACTCTCCCAAGTTTCTCCTACTGTCCTGAAATTCAAGTGTTTCCTCATATCATAAGTCATGAAATGAATGTAATAGAATAGTTGTGTATTTAAAGTGGAAAATAATTTCTGCAATGCTGCTGATCGGATCACTCTAAAAAGCAATCTTGGCAGTCCTGATGCTAGATTGAACAGAAGATAGGATAAGGTTAACAAGGCCACTGGATTTATACCATTTTCTCTCAGCAGCTCTGAGGTCGGCTCAAAGCTTTCAGCAGACATAAGCTATCGTGACACAAGCTTGATGTAGAAAATTGGGGGTAGGAGGGCTGGAAACCCCTTTTAGATCAAATGAAGACAACATAGAAAGAAACTAAGCATTGCCTGGACTGTTTAAATGAATGTTAATATCACCAAGGGTCTTCAGAATTGGAAGACAACAGTGTGTCTAGCTCATCTGTATGTTCCATTACACTAGATTCATTTGCCAAACACTTTCAACCACAGGCAATTTCAGAAAACACTTAAGTTCCAGGACAGTGTGAGAACCAGAAAAGAGTTCCAAGTGCTAAAATGTTTATGTAGTGCAAGATGATGAGTCTTCTGGAGGTTTTTCAAGATCGAGAGTGATTCCGATGTTCTGGTTTTGGCAGCTCATTCCACCATCGGGAAACCAGAATGAGACCAGTCTGGACTGGGTTTGCTTAAGAGTAAGGCTGGCAGAGCCACACAATATTCCATAGCATCCTCCATTTGTCCTGATGGACAGTAAATTACAAGCATATGAACCATATCTTTGGAAGAACATGTTTGTTCTCCATTATAGAGGATGTCCCTCTCCTCTTCATAATAATAACAGAAAAAAACACTTGCCATAGTTTTGTCCTTCGTGGCAGTAGCCAGTTTTGGTGTAACAAGTTTTACATTTTCCTGCCAATTATAAAATGTAATCAGTGTATTAATAGGCTATATCCTATTAAGCTGATCTGATTTGTGTTGGTTTGCCTGACCCCTCTTTGTTTGGAATAATTTTAAGCTACTCTGCCGTATTTGGGAAAGATGGCCGACAGTAGACTTAAGTTTCTATTTTCTAAAATAAACACTTGGTGGTTCTTCAAGATCTTGACTGTAGCCTAGGCTTGGGCGGTATCACGGTAATATAGAATACCGCGGGATCTTAAAATAACAAAGGTATCAGTTTCAATACCGTTATACCGTCGTAAAAAGAATACACTCCGTCAGTATGCAGCCGAATGACTGTCCGACCCACGAATGGCATGAGAAGCTGCATTAACTCTGTGTGGTATTGACCAATCGGCGAGGGTTAAGGGCGGGATTTGGATTTTGAAACATGGCGGCACCCGTATGTGAGGGGCTGGACTGAAAGTCTGCACCAAGATGGAGCCGGGGGATGCTGTGGTGAGCTGGACTGCTCTCCCCCAGTAAAGGATCGGGTTGTGGAGGCTGGAGCTGCACGAATGGACCGTGTGTTCAGGTGCTCGGAGGCTGAGAACACAGAAACCGACGACCGCAAGAGCTGTGGCGCTCGGAGTGAGGTAGACGTTCGGCAGCACTAGTGTGCGGGCCTGAACTAGAAACTCTCACCAAGTTGGAGCCGAGGTCGGCCTTAACCCCACCCCACCCCACCACGTCACATGAGCCTTACATCACAATTGTTTATTATTCACAGTAATACTTTATACGGAGGTAAAATAGGGAGGAGGTATGAAGGTATGAAAATTTGGATACCGCCCAAGCCTAATCGGCAGATCATGATCTTGGTGATCGGTAATAGGTGATCGGCCCCAAAAATTGTGATCGGAGCTTCTCTAGTATTGAATGTGTTTGAATAGGAGAACTATCAATCTGTGCTGGCCCCTCCAGGACTGGAGCAGGACACCCCTGCTATAGAGGCACTTTGCCTGTCCTCCCCCATTTCTATATTTGTCAATCCCATGTTAAAGTAGTGCAGGTCCACCATGTTTCAGCAGTTCCAGATGAATCTAGGCCCATGGCCATTACATTTTTCACTGTTAGCTTCTCTAATATGACTGATTTCACCAAGGTCACCCCAAAGTTCCTCAAGGGCCTTGGCCTCGCTGGAGGTGTGAACTTTGTTCGGTTTTGATTGGTTCAAGATCTCTTTGGAGCGTTCACTGCCTATTTGTCTCTTCCTGAGCACTCAGAAGATGCTTGCTCTTATTCTTTAATGGGAATGTTGGAATTATTTTGGTTCCCTGTCAGCTCATTCATTATTTGTATTACTGATGCCAAATACCATCAGTAGGATTATGTTTATATGCTATATAGCTACAAAAGACAGACAAAGTTATTCCCACAGTCCACAATATAAAAAAAAGGTGGGATACAAAGACACACATGCAGCACCAGCAAGTTTTAAGCCAATTCCACTTCGCACTCCACTTCAGAAGAAGTGATTCACACATAGCATTTTCTTGAGCCCTTACATCATCTAGCCTAAACGGTTCCAGACATCCTAAAATGTAAAGTAAGGCTTTTCCTAGATGCTCTGCTTTGTTGTGGACTCCACTACAGTTAAATAACTACACAGAAATAGGGATGATTGCATCCAACTGTATGGATGAGGTCCCAAGCCCAGTCGTTCTTGATTGTTTTTGGTTGTTTGTGTTTTGCATATAAAAAGATTAACAAAGAGATTACCAAGATATTCCCAAAGCTTTGAAAAATAAATCCTAATCTTAAGTAGAATGTATCATGAGCATTGGGCTTCATAATGAAATGATAACAATGAGGATTTCATCACAGATAAACTCTAAAATCCACCAGTGTCCTGAAATGGAATCAGAAGGTCAATAAAACTGCTTAGCTTGCTTTTGGAGACCTGTGGTTTTATGTTTATAAGTTCATGAACAATTCAGGACAGGTTTCTTCTCTGCTCTGCATCAGCTCTCACAAAGAGTTTGGACCTTCTCCATTCTGTAACCAGTCCAAGGAAGGAGATTAACTGAAGTGTTATTCTCCATTAAACTGCTTATAAATATCAATGCTCAGTGTTTGCCAGGTTGTCCAATTTGGTCAACACACTATTATTAGAAATCCCGGCTCAATCTCTCACCACAGCAGGTGTATATCAATGATTTGTCACTTGTAATCGTGAGTTAAATCACCAATGCTAACTAATGCCATCAGAATGACAGAACTGAGTAGAAATGTTTACAGTGTAATAATTCAGTAAAAATAATATTTATTTCAGATCAAATGGCTCCAGACTACACATTCCAATCTGAACGGTCTCACCCTCCAACCTAATGAGGTAGAATAAGGGAAAGTGAATGAAAAACACTGCTGGCTTGGTGCAAACGGACAAATTACTCACAGAAATTACCAAGGTCTGGGCCGATTATAGTTTTTACCTTAAAAGGTATCTGTAGGTCCATTTTTACAAATGTGGGCCTCTGAGCAACAAGGGACCCAGCTTGAAAGTAGTTTTATTTTTTGAAAATAATAATTTTTTTCATGCTTTATAACATATATTAGTCATGATATTAGCAGAAAATATCTTATGAGGAATTGTTACAAAAAGAATGCCATGGCATTTTATACTCTAAATTCCAATTAAAATATATGTATTTTAACCTGCGTTTAACCAAATTAACTTTACAGACATTAAAAGGTGTATTTCCCTCCCCCCCCCCCCCTATTTTTAATTTATTCACATATATTTTTTTAGTTCTTCTTAAGTTTTATAACAATAATGATAATTGTTATTATTGGAGAATTTTGGAGCAGCTTCTGGGAAAATTCCAAAATCAACAGCAAGTTTAATCAATAGGGAGAAAGAGTCTTCAAGTGAGCACTGAGACGGCTCATTCTGAGGGTTATGGCAGACTAGAAGAGCCTAAAAACGTGAAAAAAAAGCAGACACAATCTATAAAGATATAGCTGGCAGCAAGTTAGCCCCTAGCCAGTTCAAGTAGTTCAGTTGCAGCTCTATCCTAACATTTCTGGGTAAATGTGTTCATATAGAGCCTTAAGGTAACTAAAGTGCGGTAGTGTGACAGTTGAAGCCAGCAATTTTTGTGCTGGATAGATTTTTGCTCTAATTTTCTGAGCTCTGTTACTTTGTAGCCACACATGTACCACCGCAGTGGCTCTTACTTAGAGAAGGGAGTGCTGGAGCCTAATAAAGAATCTGAACCAGGGCATTCTCGCTATGATGAGACAGTGCTAACCAATGCACCATAGCCTTTAAGTGCAAAAATATATTGCTTAAATTGGATCAGAGATCCATCACACTTCAAAGTTCAGATTTAGCTCGAATACCTTTCTTCTCTTGAACACAGACCTTAACGCAACTCTGTTGCTCCCAAGTGGTGGAACTGTCTAACTGCCCAGCCTCCAGCTGAAGTTTCACTCCTGTTCCAAATCTCTGCCATGGTCAGGAGAAAGACGCCCTCGTCCCTCTCCCTATTCTTTTTAGGGACGTCATGTAGTGGGGAATCTCAGGCTGCAATAACAACACTGGCCAAATCGGTGGTCAACAGATTTGAGCAATTTGTCCAGTAGAACTTTACTTACCCTTGATGGACAGGCTATAGAAGCAGATAAAAACAATGAAAATCTACTGAACAAATGAAAACCCTGTGAAAGAACCCAAACATCTATATTGTCTGCTCGCAGTTTAGGCCTGTTAGGCTGTTAGTATTGTCTAATGGGCAAAATAAGTGGAAATAAGAGCATGTTTTCTTCACAGACTCTGGCGGATTTCCAAATGACTCATTAGAGCCGTACTAGGGAGGGTTTCTACCTGATATTTTTGGTTAATATTATTTTAATATCAATGTAATACTAATTTTACTGTGCATTCTGTCAATTTTAGTCACACTTACAGGCTTTATTAACCAAAACTGGTGACAGTTTGGGATTGGTGCTAAGCGTGGCAGAAGACATCCAGGATGCTACAACATGTACTGCCATGTAATTTTCTTTCTGACTTCCAATTGGATGGGACGCTGGGATGAATTGTTCTCACTGGAATCACACTCTGTACTGAATGCATGAGGTATATAAAGCTTGGAATGAAAATCCGCCTGCTTTCAGGGTTTCAAGATGTTTCAGATGCCCAGAAAGAAGCTTTTTATTGAGGAATCTGTCTTTATTGAGCCACCTTTTTGAAGATCCCGTAACTCATAAGGTCAAAACTAAGAAGCTGGCAAATATTACACTGGACGAAACATCCTGTTTTCCCAGCAAATATTACTCATATGGTTTATATGTGGAATGATCATGAATTTTACAAGGTCTGCAGGATGATGAAGGCTTTAATGAAGGCAACATGCAAAAGGAACTTCTGTTCCAAACTGGCTGCAACATAAACAGAAAATAACAGCACATCTGTACAAAGCTTACCGCACTCAGTGGGCACTGGGGTTCGGTTCTATTTGTTGTTCATTTTAATAGTTAGGGGGCTTTGTCAAACTTGCTTGAAGACATGACTGAGCTCACTTCTGCTGTTGAGTTTCAGAAGTCAGGCAGACATGAAATGCAAAGGCATTACTAATATCTGTTCAAGGGTGGTCCCACCGTGGTCTTTTTCCATTCAGGGAAAGGACAGGAAGGGAAACCAGCAAACTGCACGGCTACAGATGGGCCACAGTCAGTAATTATATTCCAACAAAGTGCACTTACACAGCAGTCACTCTTAAACTGCTCCTCAGGGACCTCCAGATGGTCCAGGTTTTTCTTTACACAAATGACTTGCCAGTTGGGTTAGAGTAAAAAGTCTGGATTGTTTGGTGGTCCCTGAGGACCGGTTTGAGAATGTAAGAGGTAAAAATGACCAATGAGTGCAAGTACAAGGTAAGTGTGCCTTCAAATTAAAGCTGGTGTTATTTGCTGTGACCTCATTGCTGTTTAATGGCCAAAAACCACGATGAAAACATGTTTTCAGCAACTAAATAAGAAGAAGGTAAAATGTGCTTTGGAAATTGGTCATTAATAAATAATGAAGAGATCATCGCAGAATTGGAATTTAGTACTTTGGGCCTATAGATTTTCATCCAACGATAACTTGCTTGGCAACTCAAATCAGGGCAACATTCTGAAGAAGAAAAATAATGGACATCCAAACATCCATCCATCCATCCACCCATCCATCCATCCACCCATTCACACATCCATCTATCCATCCATCCATTCACACATCCATCCATCCATCCATCCATCCAACCATTCATCCATCCATCCATCTATCCATCCATCCATCTATTGACACATCCATCCATCCATCTATCCATCCATCCATCCACCCATTCATCCATCCATCCATTCATCCATTCACACATCCATCCATTGACACATCCATCCATCCATCTATCCATCCATCCATCCACCCATTCACACATCCATCCATCCATCCATCCATTTACACATTCATCCATCCCTCTCTCCATCCATCCATTCATCCATCCATTTACACATCCATCCACACATTCATACATCCATACATCCATACATCCATTCATCCACACATCCATCCATACATCCATTCATCCACACATCCATCCATACATCCATACATCCATCCATCCATTACAACCTAAATTACAACCTCCAGAGACATTTGAAAGTGCATCATAATAAGGGTAATTACAAACCAAAAATCAGCTTGAAAGCTTGACCATGCCTACTCAAAGTGGAACACTATATTTTCACTTCACATGAATTACTCACTTCGGTAATCAAACTACTGGGAACGCTTCTTAATCTGGACCACCGTTTTTTTCTCTACTGTAGAGAGCATAGGCAGATAGGAGGGATCACTATCGCCCTCGCCATTCGCTGTTCACGTAGCTCTTGAAAACATCAGAAATGTTGGACAGAGGTTTCCTTGGGATCTTGTATACCACTTTCCTGAGCAGGTGAACCTTGAAGCCAATATAATTAAGAATATAATAAGTAAATAAATACTGGCCATAAAGCAGAGGGAGCAGCCTACTGGTCCAATCACATCCTTATGTGCCCCCCCACCCTCAACCCCCGCTCTCTCGGTTCTTATGTCAGATTCAGGGAGCCAGAGGAGCAGGTCTTAAAATTACAATACAAATTGACTCAAGTGTGAGAAGACTGCACTTGACTCAAGTGTAACAGAATCATAATGAAAAATGAATGTACTAGGATTTAAAAAGGCTTAATCTAAATCGCCTGCCTAAATGGACACCGTATAACTTAAAAGAGACATGGATTCACAGCAACCCTGGAGTCCAGGGCCAAAATAATAAAAGTCATGTCCTTCTGCAATAATTTACTGTAGTGCGGTAAAGAAAGCCTGATCTTACCTCGGGCTGAATGGCCTTAAACACAGGTGCATCCATCAATGTTATCTGGCTCTGTGAAGGAAAAGGAGAACCTTGATTAAATCACGCAGAAGTCGCATAAATCATAAAGAACTTTTCGGTATACAAGTGTGAACACAATCCATCAACATGGTTTCTACAGCGTGGAAGATGAAGAGTCTGTGTTCACAGTGCCAGACGTGATCTCTGAGAACACGGTGTGAACGTGGATGGGAACGATCCCTCGTTAGTGTGGGAACAAACTGAGTTGGAAAGTTCTAAACCAGTCCAGCGGCCCCTGAAGGCGAAGAAGTGTAGAGCGTGCCGCTGCGATCTGTCCAACACATGACAAGCCTGCTGGTGATGTCATGGATGTGCGCAAAATGTACTATAATGATCCCTGACTAAAAAAAAACAAAACAATAACACAAAACAGAACGGTCTGACCACAACGTGACTAAAGGCTACATCTAGCATTCAAAATGTGCCTGTTATATACGGCCAGTCATTGTCTACATTAGTACAAATCAGAGTTTTAGGCTAGGCCAAACTTTTAGAGACAAATAGACACCTAAGACAAATTTGAACACTCTTTTACACCATCCTTGAGCTTTATCTTTTCTGTAGCACATCAAACTTCTCAAGACTTCTGTCAACATGTCTCTGACAAAACTAAACGTTTCTTCATTTTATAAACTGAAATTGAACATTATCCTTTTAACTATATTACACTACACTAACGGTTCACCTTTGTATCGGTTTGTCCTCAGTGTCTGAGCCACAGTTTGTTTCATGGTTAACCAACTTCCACCCCCAGATCGGCTCAAGCACATTCACCCTCGATACGAATAATGCGGTTTGAGCACATTTGATTTCAACTGGAATCCCGCGGTTCAAACGCATTTAACCCTGACTGGAATCTCGCCTCTTGGAACAATGTAGCTCCAGGAAATTTAACCAGAATCCCATGGCTCAAGCAGGCCTCCCTCCAATCGGAATTCCACAACTCGAGCGTATTTAGCCCTTATTGGAATCCCGCGACTCTGGCACATTTCAACAGTTTTGGAATGTATTAAAATAATCTGCATCCTCCGTCTCTGAACATGGACCAGCATGGCAGTAAAACCTCACATCACACGCACCATAAGCTGAGCCACAGACCTCTGAACAGCAGATTTTGGTTCAGAACCATTGCATCCCTATTACTTGGCAATATGTTCCCTTGTTTGCTATACTGATTTTATTCTGGCTGGTAAAAGTGCATGAACTAGAGGATTTTGATGGTGAGTTTTTAGAGGGAAGAGCACGTGAGCCGATTCTGGCCAATGTTGGATTTTAACACAAACCAGATTGATGTTCTTGTTATAAGATCATGTCTGGCTTTGTGAGATCACTGGTCACAAAGACTCAAGAAAGTCCTTTGAAGTGAATCTTTGCTATTCAGCCTGGCATTCACTTCTGTGGCTCATCTAATCAAAACCCAGACATAGTAAAACGAACATGACATTTGTTTCTCGTGTTAGATTTCTCTGATTCTCTGAGCTCTTTCATTTCATGGCCCCTACTTCATAACCCCAGTACACTAACATTGTTTTAGCTCTAATTTCAGGCACCATCTCAGTCTCCTTTACCCAAACCTGGTGAGATAGTTTGGGATTGGTGCTAAATTCTGCATGGCAGAAGACATCCCGAATGCTACAGCATGTGATGCCATCAACAGACAGGTCTAAGGCGAGAGCTTAAAAATGATTAATTGCAAATTAACATTGTTTAAAGAAAACACAGATCTATCATCCTGGAGAGTTCAGATTCAACACACATGGCTCTACCATTCAGTCACCCTTACAGTCTTCATTACTCAAATCTGGTGTAATGGGCTTGGTGCCAAACTCTGGATGGCATTAGACATCTACAGCTAGTTGATGTGGTGGATCTATTAAAAACCCAAGCAAAGTTAAATGACCAGTGTACATGACATTGGCTACACAGGTTGTGTTGGAAACTCTCAGGTAGGTATGAAGTTGCCCACACTCACCGCAAACTCCTCTGGCGTCACCTTCAGCACATCAAACACCACCGCATCGTAGCTTTTGGCGTAGTCACTCGGTCCATCCAGGGACAGCAAGCTGCTGGTACCCTACAACATTAAACTACTGTTTAATTCTGCTGAAGCAAACAATAAAGTCAAGATTCATTCTCACGTTCATCAAGAGATCAATGTGTCTATCCACACAGAGGATAGTTCAAATGAAAGGTTCAGTATTCGTTATTATGTCACATGTATAGTTATACATGTAGTCAAATGTGTCCGGAACCGCTCCTTTTTAAATGACTATGCTACATTTTACACTGTACAAACTTTAATCACAATAAGAGTAAAATAAGGAACACAAGAATATGAAAACTAAATTAGAGTGTTTTGAGTTAGGCAACAGCTAGCAGCTAACAGCAAGCAGTTTAGCAGCTAGCAAATTTCTAAGACATAAACCACTTTTACACAGGTCAAGTTGTTTTGGTGTTTAAATTATGACACACCACCTTTAATGTACAACATGTACAAATATTAATTTAAAAATCAAATATAAATAAGAGTAAAACAAGGAACACAAGGATATGGAAACTAAATTAGAGTGTTTTAAGTGAGGCAACACTGTTTAGCAGCTAGTAAAATTCTTAGATATAAACCACTTTTACAGAGGTCAAGTTGTTTTTGTGTTTAATTATGACACTGGAAGTCACAAGGCTGACACTCTCTTCAAACATTCCTGATTTGCCTTTGTTACATAATATAATACCCTGCCAGTAGGAGAGCGTAATTTTAACTGGACCTTATTCAGGTACTATATCTACATCTGTATAAAAGAATCTGCCTCCCAGGCATGTGTCTGAGAGGCCCAGCGTGCTTTTCCAGTGTTAATTATGGTCACTACTTCCCCACACGGTGTGAAAGGCAACACAAGGCCTTTGGGGGAGTGATTCAGCCGGCTGTGCAGGGGTTTTATGAGTCGTGTAATGAGAGGTGAATTGAGTGGAGGGGTTGGAAAGGTCAGGTGGATGCCAGAGGTGCTACCTCATCTCCACGGCTCACCTTTTTTGCAACACTACTGCTAAAATATAAACCACCCATCACAGAACGTACGGCACGCTTGGGTGGAAATAACCAGAAGCCGTCATATCATGGCGTAGGAGAAAGTAAATCTGAGTGTGTTTATGTACTTTTCTGAAATGTGCCAAGCGTTCTTGGCATTGTTGGTTAGGGTCAGGGCGAGGGTCAGGCTTAGGTAATGTCAGGGCGAGGGTCAGGCTTAGGTAATGTTTTTGCTTGAAGTTCAAAGGAAAATCAATTTTATTTAAAATCCCCATATAATTAAACTGCTAAAATGTCATCCAGAGCGGTTTGATGTAAAATTAAAAAAAGGTTTAGGCCAAGACAACCTCAAACTCAAAAGTATTGTCAGGGATCCCAAAATGCATTTATAACAATTTCATGTCATAACTTTTCCGGGAGGCAGCTTTCAAGAGGCATAAAACACTTCAGATGTTTGGTTCCATGTGCCACCATTGTGAAGTGAAGAAAACTCGTCTTCTTTTCTGGTAAACAACACAAACAACATTGTTTTGTTTGTAAGTGGATCATGCGAGAATTTCATAGTAAACTAATGTAAATCAAATGTAAACACAATTGATTTCAGTTTAATCTAAGTAATCTCACAATGCATTTGCATATCATATCCTATTTCAGTAATGGAAGTATAAGTACAGTACAGGCCAAAAGTTTGGAGACACCTTCTCATTCAGTGTGTTTCCTTTATTTCCGTGACCATTTCCATCGGTAGATTCTCACTGAAGGCATCAACACTATGAATGAACACATGTGGAGTTC
>JBBKCR010013066.1:0-28381 GCA_037577295.1 Ladigesia roloffi | reverse complement strand
CTCTAAACCCTGTTCTCTTAACTCTGTATTCTAAACCCTGTTCTCTTAACTCTGTATTCTAAACCCTGTATTCTAAACCCTGTTATCTTAACCCTGTTCTCTAAAACCCTGTATTCTAAACCCTGTTCTCTTAACTCTGTTCTCTAAACCCTGTTTTCTAAACCCTGTTCTCTTAACCCTGTATTCTAAACCCTGTTCCTCTAACCTGGTTCTCTATTCCCTGTTCTATAAGCCTGTTCTCTGAACCCTGTATTCTAAACCCTGTGCTCTAAACTCTTCTCTAAACCCTGTTCTCTAAACCCTGTTCTCTAAACCCCATTCCCTATACCCTGTTCTGTAAATCCAGTTCCTTAAAGTCTGTAACCCCCGAAGTCTCCGCTGAGCAGCAAAACTGAGCAGCAAAAATGTATAATTACAACAAACAATAATAATTCATATTAAAATGACTTACAATAAAAATAACTGAAATAAATACTATTAAAATTAAAGAAGATTAAAAGCTCTTTGATTTGTTGTGCTCAAAGAAGAGAGAAAGAAACTCCTAATTAATGTAATTAATGAACACACACATACAAACAGACACTCATACACATCAGAGGAATTGAATGAAGGAGAACTGAATGAATTATAAAAGATTAAAATAATTATTTCATGTGTTGGACACAGCAGCACCAGCGTGTGTTGTTCACACTATAAAAACTACCTGAACACAACACTGTCTCCTAACACCTGCATCAGCTCTGAATACAGTATACGATACAATAAATGACAACTTATAACACAGATATAAAGCAATACACATTATTTCCCAAGTAATGAAGTATAGATTACATATATGCCATGCATAAACACACACACACAAAACACACATATATATATATATGGCGTATCCAGGCAGTGAAGAGCGCTGCAGGCGCAGACTTCCATTCTTTTGAACTGTACTTTTATTGCCCAAAACCAAAAGGAATGAGGGCCTAAACAAACAAAAACCAAAACACAGGAGTCTGAAGTGGAGGTAACTTGAAACTAAAGCAAGCAGCCAGTGGATGACACCAGAGGTCCAACCTAAACTGGATTAAATACGCAAACACACTACTCACCAATACGAACAGGAAATTACTTTAACAGACACACCGGACAGCTATAACTAACAATATGAAATAAAAACCTGATGTACACTGTCCAACATAAAAGCCCTGTTATATAGCAGCAGCCGACCATGTATGTTACAACATTACAGACATTAAACATCTCTTTTCGTGTGCAGTAATGGTAACAGCAATCAAAAATATGACCTATACTGAGGGAGAAAAGAAAAATTCTTCAGCAAGTCTGTTTATAAGTTATAGTTTAAGAAAATGTACATACATGTACAGACATCAGAAGTATTTAAATGTGTCAGAAGCACACAAAATTCTGGTTGGATAAGTTCTGTGAGGTAGAGGTCACAGGTAGACGTGCTCTGTTCGGGTCGGAGTGCCTGGTCCAGGGTGGTATGCTCCAAAATGCTTTGCGCTGAGGTGGAATTTCAAATCTGATTTTTAACATGTAATTTTTTCTGTGATCAATTAAAATTAATGTGGTAATTCAACACCCCTACCTTTTACTGCATATATGATATAAACCTTTAAACCATAGTGCAGTAGACTCACACACAAGTGCACAAATGCATTCCAGCTGTAATCCTGCAGTCACCAGATGGAATTCATCTCCTCATTTTGTTTCACACAGGCAAATGCATACACATATGAACATACAAAAATACACACACACACATACATACAAACATACACACACACACACACAAACATCCATGTGCATAGGCTACACAAAACTGAGCTCTGGAAGCAATAATAGACAAAAAAAACCTGAAAACAAGACAAAGGCAGAATTTATGTCTTTCTCTGACCATGTGTGGAATTCACTTGGCTGAGGAAGAACCACCTCCCACACAGACCTACACACACACACACACACACACACAGACACACATACGCATCTGCAAAAAGGACGTCTGCTCCAGCATGGCCACGGTAAGGAAACTACAAAAACAACCAATACACAACACTCTCTCACATACATACTCATCTCTGATCAGTCTGTGATTAACAAAACTGATCAGAAAGAGTGCAGTCTAGGTATACCCACGTGGGTGTTGCATTGTAGTGCTGTGTGTGTGTGTGTGTGAAGTGCACATTAAGCTGATTGGTCCTGCATGTCACATTTAAGGCAGATTTGAGGTGGTCAATAACCTGTGTAGAGAGATCCTCAGATCTGTGCTGAGATGTTAAAGCAACAGATTGGAGCAACATTCTTCTCGCCCAAGATGTCTGAGGTCCACCTCTTTACCTTTAACTTTGGAGCTACAAGGCTAATGTTGCTAACAAATTAAGGGTTGTGCCCCAGAGGTTTGGGCTTGAATGATTAAACTTCCCTCAAACGTTTTAGAACATTTGCTTTTGATCATAGTTTCCATTTCAGTCCCATCAAAGTACTGGTTTCTGTTTCTGTTCCATTTTTCCCCCAGTCAGTAGTCCCACAGATTCTTGTTCCATCTCTACTCCAGGTCCTGTTTTCATTTCTTACCCCATCTCTGCTTCTTGTCTCCTCTCTGCTTTCTGGCTCATCTCTGCTTGCTGCCCCGTCCTCTGTCCAGCCTTTGCTTGATCTTTTGGTCAGTTCTGAGTCCTTTTTTCTGTCCAGCCCCAAGTCATTTTTTCCAGCCCTGAGTTCTCCCTTCTGTCCAGCCCTGTATCTAGTCTTTTGTCCAACACAGTGTCTACATTTCGGTCCAGCCCCATTTTCAGTTATCTGTCGTATCTCCCTTATTCCCTTTGTCGTCCCCCACACACACCTCCTGGTGTACAGTTCTACTGTACCTACACTTCTTATTATTTCTGTTCATTACTGTTACTTATTGTCCATTTACATTTTTTTATCTACAATATCTATTTATGTTATTGTGCAATACTATGCAAAGATTTTGATCCTCCACTCATTTCTTGATATCTTGCTTCCAAAGATTCCTTGTATTTTTTATGTGGTCTTGATGAACAGTTCTCCAGACTTCCTGAAGAATTTCAAAGACAATTTCAGTCAATTCCCTGAACCAGACCAGTTTCAGGAATATTTTGTTTATTAAACCCTACAAATGCATAGTGTAGGCATAATAAAGCACATCTAAAGCCTGATTCATACTGATACTGCTCCAGCATGTCGGATCAGTTGGGTCGCCATGATACGACGTAGTATGGGCGATCCAACTGGGTTGGATCGTCGGTTGGAGTTGAGTTCTATTTTCTAGACATCCGACGGCTGCGCTGGATGCTGGACGTCTGTGATTCGTCAGCCGACGTCAGCCTCGGAACCCAGCGTAATTTCCGGGACCTGACGATGTATTTATTTACGTTACTGTGATCAGTATACTGGTGGTGCTGAATGCTGAGTGGTTGGAACTCTTTCTTTAAGCACTTTGCAGTAAAACAACAATTTCTTTCATTTAATATACTGAATATGCCAAAGGTAAGACCGTTGACAGGCAGAAAATTGTATTTTTGCACCAACTAGGTGATTCAAAGCAAAACATGAAGAAATATTTGCACAATACTGTAGTTTGAAGATCTCAGACATGGTCAGTCGACAGTATTTGTTCCAGAACTCTGGGTTTAAGGATCATGTGTGAGATGCTGACACAGCTGTCAGGTGTTTGGTTCTCAGGTTTGGAGCCATGGTGTGGCGCTGCTGGTGTCCGGCCTCATCGCTGCTGTCGTCCTGCCGTGAGTCCCTTCTCTTCTCGCCGCTACACGCATTCAGCAGAACCCAGAGTGTTGCAGTTTTGTGACATTCCAGCATGCCTTCCTGTTCTGTAGGTTGGTGGATGGTTCCGGACCGGTGAAGTGCGTCTGGGGACCGTGGTCCTCCTGGTCAGCCTGTGATGCCTGCACAAACCAACAGGTATGTACAAAGCTAAGAAAAATTCGGAATAATTCACCTATGACTAGGAAAACTGTCTAGCCTGTTTCTGAGCTCAGCTTAACAGCAATATGAGATTCTGATCATTTTCTCTTCAGTCGTAACGGGGAAGCTGCTAAATTATCTCTGCCTTTTGCTTTTCTCCTTGTTTCTCCTAAAGGGGTATTTATGAGACAAAAATAGCTCAATTAGCTTTAGCTGATTGTGACAAATATTTAAAATTATTTTAAAAAATGAGTTACCTTTTAGTTGTTAATTGTTGAGTTTTTGTATTCAAAGGTGTGATTGAGCTTAATTGTAAATAGGAAGTCATTTAATATTAATAGTTTAATAATTTAATAGATAACAGTGATCAGTTTAATAGTTTAATTGTATGATAATATATGTTATAATGTATCATTTAACAGTAGTTAATGTAGTTTAATAATAAATAATTCCATAATGTGATCGTTAATAGTTTAATAGTAATTAGTTTAATAGTTTGATAGTTAATGGTGGTAGGTTAAAATCTGAATTGTTTAAAAGTTTAATAATTATTAATTTATTTGTTAAGTAGTTTAAAAGCTGAATATTTTGATTGATAATAGTCATTAGTTTCACAGTTAATAGATTAATTAGTTTAATAGTTCATATATAGGGGTTATATTACTTATAGTAGTTTAATAGTGGTTAGTTGAATAGTTTGATAGTTAGTAGTTTAATAATGATTGATTTGATTAATTCAACAGCTGAATAGTTTGATAGTGAATTGTTTGTTGTTTAATGGTTGTTGTTGTTGCAGACTCAGACTCGCTCCATCTCGGTGTTCTCTCAATACAACGGGGAGCCGTGTTCGGGTGACTCGTACCGAAAGCAGACTTGCTCGACCACTCAGGGCTGCCCCCTGCAGGAGGGCTGTGGGGAGCGGTTCCGCTGCCTGTCCGGTAAAGACGCTGCTGTTATGATGATTGTTCAAGAACATTTTTAGGGGGAGGGTTTTATTTACAATGTTAACACTGTTCCACCGTTCTCTGTGCCTAAACATATGAATGTGTGTGCAATGAAATTTGTTAATAATCATCACAAATGACATAATTTTATACCTTCTTCTGACTGACTAACAGTAACACCTCCATGTCCTGACTGTTTTGGTGTTGGTGGACACATCTCCTGTCTTTGATTGGTTGGATGTTTGTGGTCGTGACTCTTTGTCCTGAGATTTGAGGGACCAAAACTTTACTGTTCTACACCTTGTCCTGTTGGATGTTGATGACGCCACCTTCTTGTCCTGATTGATTGGATGTTGTTCATTCTGACGCCTTTTGCTGGTTGGCTGAATGTTGGAGGACCTGTTGCCTTGTCATGGTTCCGCTGCCTTTTCCTGATTGGTTGGATGTTGTTGGTCTTGGTTCTATGCCCTGCTTGGTTGAATATTTGCAGTCCCCCCTCCTTACCCTGACTGGATGGGTGTTGGTGGCCCCACTGAGTGTATGTGGGATCATCTTGTTGCCATGGTACACCTTGTTCTGATTGGCTAGATGCTGGTGGCCCTTCATTCTTGCCCTGATTGCTTGGATGATGGTGCCCTCACCTTCTTGTCCTAAATGGTTGATGATGGTCATGCCCTCTTTTTTCCTGACGGGCTGGATAAGGGTTAGTGGTTATTTGTGATCTCACCTTCCTGCCCTTATTAGTTGGACATTTGCTACCCCTCCAGCTTGCCCTGTTCAACTGAATGTGGATGGTTTTGCTTCTTTAGAATGTTGGTGGTCCTGCCTCCATGTCCTGGTTGGCTGAGTGCAGGTAGCCCCGCCTCCTTGCCCTGGCTGGTTTGATGTTGGTGGGTTTGCCCTTTTTGGTTGCATATTTGTAGTTCAACCTTCTTGTCCAGATTAGTTTGGAGTTGGTGTTCCCACTTCCTTGTCTCCTGCTTGTAATGTACAGTGTGTATTTTATGAACATCTGCTGGGACATATTCAGACTTAAAATGGGTGTCAACTGGAAATGTGAATTGTCTGCGTGTGTGTGTGTGTGTGTGTGTGTGTGCATAGGGAAGTGTATCAGTCAGACTCTGGTGTGTAACGGTGATGTGGACTGTGAGGAGGACGGTACGGATGAGCAGAAGTGTGAGATCATCGGACGCATCTGTAACCTACAGAAACCCCCCCCACAGATAGAGCTCACCGGCCTGGGGTACTCTCTCTCTTTCTCTCTCTGTCTCTTTCAGTCTCTCTCTCTCTCTCTCTGTATCTCACTTACTCTCTATCTCTCGCTCTGTCCCCCCCTCTGTCTCACTCTGTCCTCCCGCCCTCCAGGTATGATGCAGTGCGGGGGGAGTTCCGGGGAACAGTAATAAACACTAAGAGTTTCGGGGGTCAGTGCAGGAAGGTGTTCAGTGGAGACCATAGAGACTTTTACAGACTCCCACACAGCCTCCTGTCATACAGCTTCCAGGTTACACATACACACAGACTTGCCCACACTAACACACAAACACACAATAAAACACACACAGAATAAAACACACTCACAATAAAACACACACATACACACAATAAAAGATTATTTTCAAGGAATATTGAGTGTACTTTTGGAAAAGTGAGTCTGTTTTATTCTGTGTGTGTGTGTGTGTGTGTGTAAGTGAGTAACATGCAGATGCTTACATTTTTGACTGGTAGTGAGTATATTTACATATTTTTATTCTGAAAGGTCACCAGTAAGAACGAGTTCTCCAGCGAGTTATACTCAAGCTCCTGGAACTACATGAAAGAGATAATCGAACGAGAGGACACAAAGGGGACGACCTGGGGACACAACCACTACACATCTAAAGAGACACTGAAGACCATTCAGGTGTGTTTGTTATTTCCTGATGTGCCTGTCTATTGTTTCCAGGTGTGTGTGTGTGTCATTTTCAGGCATGTTTGATATATTTACAGGTGTGTCTATTTCTACATGTGTGTCTGTCTTTCCAGGTGTGTCTGTTCATTTGCCATTCACTGGAGTGTCTGGGAACAAGTGTGTTTTGTCATTTACAGGAGTGTCTGTGTAAAGGTGTGTCTGTCTGTCTCGTACAGGTGTGGCTGTCTGTCCTGAACAGGTGTGTCTGTTGTTTATGGAGGTGTTACGTTCTAATCAATAGCATCCTGTCTGAGATCAGGCAGTAGGAGATCCTCCAGCTATTATTATTTGGTGAGAATGCAGGATGTACAGAGTTCTCCTGCTTTTCTACAGCAGTTCTAAACAAAAAAGACCACAGGAGAGCAAAGATCCTGATTCTGCACTGAATGCCCTTTAATCTCAGCCAAGAAAAGTAGATCTTCCTGCTGAAGTTCAGATGGAAGTGTGAAGGTGCAGCTTGTTCAGTTTTTTCTATTTATGAGCCTGGAACACAGTAGTGGTTGGAGCCCAGCACATAGTAGCAGGTGGGGATGAGTGGGAGGAGCCTGGTGCAAAGTTTATTGCATTTACACCAATAGGTTTTTCCTGTCCCCCTTTCTTCCCGGTCCCTCTGCACTCCCTGTCTCCTGCTCCTGTTCTCCCTGTCCCCATCCCCATTGTCCCCGTCCCCGTCCCCATGTCCCTCTTCTCCTCTTTTTCCCTCTGTCCCATTTCCTCCTCTGTCTTACTTCTCCTCCCTTTCCTCCGCACCCCATTTCCTCCCCTGTCCTCCTCTCCTACCTTTCCCCATTCCCCTTTCCTCCCCTGTGTTCCTTCTCCTCCCTTTCCCCCATCCCCACTTTCCACCCCTGTCCTCCTCTTCTCCATGTCCCCCTGTCTTCCCGGTCCTCTACCCCCGTTCTCCCTGTCCCCATCCCCGTCGTCCCCATCCAATCTTTCTTCACCTGTCCCTCTTCTCCTCTCTTTCCCTCTATTCCATTTCTTCCCCTGTCCTCCTCTCCTCCCTTTCCCCCATCCCCCCTTTATTCCCCTGTCCTCCCTCTATCCCCTGTCTTTCCTGTCCCCTCTGCCCATATCAGGCCCAGCAGCTGGTAATCATCCGCAGTGATGTAGAAGTGGCTCAGTTTCAGAACCAGCCGGCCAAGTACCTCCCACTGTCCGAGGAGTTTTGGAAGGCTCTGTCGGTGTTGCCTGTGGTGTATGAGTATCCGACGTACCGTAGGGTCCTGGACAAATTTGGGACACATTTTCTGTCAGAGGGAAAGCTGGGGGGCCAGTTCCGTGTCCTGCTGCACTTCAGTCAAGACATCATAGAGAAGAGCAGTAAGCAGCTCCACCAAATTTACAATAATTTAGTGTCAACAGCCTTTCAGAGCGGGTCTGGGAAATAAATTCATTTTATAAATATGATGCAATTTGTGATCATTTCTCTCTCTCTCTCTCTCTCTCTCTCTCTCCTGTCTCTCCTTCTCTCCTGTCTTTTCCTCTCTCCCCCTCTCTCTGTATCTCTTTCTCCCTCTCTGTCTTTCTCTCTCTTCCTATCGCTCTATCCCTCTTTCTCTTTGTACCACTTTTTCTCATTCTCCTCTGTCCCTCTCTCTCACGTACTCTACATCTCTCTCTCTCATTCTATCTGTCTCTGTATCTCTCACTCACTCTCACTCTCTTCACGCTCTGTATCTCTCGTTCTCTCTTCTTCTTACTCTACATGTCTGTCTTTCTCTCTCCCTCTCTTACTCTCTTCACTGTATCTCTTTCTTGCATCTCCCCCTTGTCTGTCCCTCTCATTCGATCCATCTCTCTGTCTCTCTTTGTCTCTTCACCTCTCCCTGTATCTTGTTACTTCTCACTCTCCCATCTCTCTCTCTTTATTTCCTACCCCTCACTCTCTCTCTCCTGTCTTCCCCTCTCTGTATCTCTCTGTCCCCATCTCTCCCACTCTGTATCTATTTCTTTTCCTCACACTCCCCCATGTATCTGCCTCTTTGCCTCTTTCTCTCTATTTATCTCTCTCACAGAGTTTGAGTTGAGGGATTCTTTGGAGTGTGTGAAGGAGACACACACTGTTTTGTTCTTCATTACATGGTCCACAACGAAGTGCACACCTTTTCATCAGTTCTTGAAAAACGCTGAGGACAATTTCAGTAAGACATTTCCATGCATTCAGTGAGAGTTCATAGTAGCATATGTTTACTAACAACAAAATCTGTCAAATGACATACAGAAAACATGATTTTTGTTTATAGGAGCCATAGAAACACAAATAGAAATACAAAAGGATACAAAAAGTGAGTTTTGCACAATATATCTCTTTTAATAATGAGAACATATTGTTTACCTGCCTCTCAATCAGAGACCGATAACAGTAAGACGAACATTGAGACGACTGCGGCTGGAGGAGACACGGCGTTCATCGCGGCCCTCACGGCTCTGGACCCGACCAAAACCCAAGAAAACTGGAGGAGATTCTCTCAGTGGGCTGGGTCAGTGAAGGACCTCCCGATAGTCACCAGCCAGAAGGTTCTGACTGCAAATACACCTGCCTCTCTGATTCTCTCACTCTGAGAGTTTGCTTTTAAGTCTTTGATTGATTCTGACACATATTTCTGATTCTCTGATTGATCATGTGCTTCTGATTCATTAACTGATCTTAGATTCATATTCTGTGATGATTCTTTAATTCTGATGGTCTGAGTCATACCTTTTTTCTGATTCTCTGATTGATCCTGCGATTCTGAATCTTTACTGCTTCTTAGATTCTGATTCTGTGATTCCAATTCTCTGATTTACTTGAGTGACTCTCTTACTTTATTCTGCTCTCTGGTGTTGATGATCTGACTGATTGTCAAACTGAGAATCAGATTCGGATCGTTTGATATTTATTTTAGTTTCTTTGTATTTCTGTGATTGGTTCTATGATTCTGATTCCCAGATTCATTCTGTGTTTGTGTGTGTGTCAGATACGGCCGCTTTATGAGCTGGTGAAGGAGGTTCCGTGTGCTGGAGTGAAGAAGCTCTTCATGAGGAGAGCTCTGGAGGCGTATCTGAGTGAGCAGAGCTCCTGCCGCTGCCGTCCCTGCAGGAACAACGGCCTGGCCGTGTTGATAGATACAGAGTGTGTGTGTGTGTGTAAGCAAGGCACACATGGTCCCGCCTGTGAGAATGGAACCCCAGTGGAAGAACAGCCAGGTAAAAAAAAAAAACAAACACACACACACACATACATATAAACTCACACAACCTGAGCTTGATATAAATGTGTGGACACCTATAAATGTGTGTGTGTGCAGGTGTGATAGATGGAGGCTGGAGCTGCTGGTCTGAGTGGAGTGTGTGTTCAGCTGGACGTCGTCACCGCAGTAGAACCTGCAGTCACCCGGCACCACAAAACGGAAAAAACTGCATCGGTAACTCAGAGGAGTCAACAAACTGTGAGCAAGAGGAGGAGCTTCAGTACCTGCGGTGAGGAAAAGACTATAAACACTAACCAGAGTCACACGACAGTCCAGATTAAACATCCGGACCCAAATAACAGTCCAAATCAGTGTCTGGGCTAAACGTCTGGATTAAACTTTTGGTCTAAAACAGCTGCGTAATGTTTACTCTAGATCAAAATTTCTCAAACTTTTCAACACTAAGGCCCACTTATCTATCACTGCATGTTGCCAAGGCCCTCTTGGCCAACTTAGATTATATTTAATAATCAATTGTGGACCAATGGCCTGTCTCGAGATTCATGGCCCATCAGTGGTCCGCGGCCCAGTGGTTGAGAAACCCGACTCTAGATGGCCCACTCAGTGTTGAATTCAAGTTTATTGCTAAATGTCCAAGCTGGAAAGAACGATTTAAACAGCAGTGATGGAACAGAACTGTGTGTTTTAGGTGTGAAACTGAACAGTTTTCTCTTTCAGTCTTATGGAGCCTCACTGCTTTGATCAAACTCTGGAACCCATAAAAACCTGCAGGAGTCCTCCAGCTCTGATCAACGGATTTATACTGGTGAGAAACAAAACACACACACACACACACACACGCACACGCACACCTTCAGATACATGCACATACAAACACACACAACTCACACACACACACAAACTCAAACACTAACACACACACATAGGCTGAGTAGGAAATATAAGCTGTAATACCTGAATATAAATGAATATTCAAAACAAACACAAAACTGTAAAAAACACTTTTGGAGAACAGGTTTGTGTGTGTTGTTCTTCCTGCGCTCCCAGGACCCTAAAGATGTCTATCCTGTGGGCAGTAAGATTGAGTATGCCTGTGTTGATGGGTTTCACCTGATTGGAGAGCCAGTGGCCCAGTGTTTGGATGGGCAGGTCTGGAGAAGATCTTCACAGGAGTGTAAAAGTGTGTTCTTCCTCTCTTTCTATTGGAATTTGGTGCCACTAGTGTAACAGTTGAAGCTCATTTGGACCCCATTCCCTTCATTCCAGTATATAATTTTTTTCCCAATTATCCAGTCTTTCTTGTATTTTTAATGTAGTCTTGGGGAACAGTTCTCCAGGCTTCCTGAAAGACCTGAACCTGTACCTGAACTTGACCAGTTTCAGTGGAATGTTTGTAGTTTGTGAAGCCACACAGTGATTTACCTTTGAATCAATCAAGTAGAACAAAGGACACCTAATTGAAGACTGTCACCTAATTTTAGACTGAGTAAAACATTGGTTCCCAATTTCTTTCATTTAATCTACTTAATATGCCAAAGAAAACACAATCTGACAGGCACAACATATTTTTTAATATAAGTGATTGCACATTATTGTATGACCATACTGTGTCTGGGTTGGGTCTCCTCCTGCAGGTACAGCGTGTGAGCCACCTCTCCTTGCTGGAGATGTTTCCGGTAGGCCCTGGAAGATTAACTACAGGATTGGAGAATTGATTGAGCTCAGTTGTCCAGCAGGGAGCAAGATAGAAGGGCCGAATGAAATCCGCTGCAACTCCGGCCTGACCTGGTCGCCTCAACCTGAAAATACAAAGTGCCTCACAGGTAACATCTTAACAACACAATTAAAACCATAATAATATAATGTTAGCAAAACAAAAGTGTGTTAGCATGAGTGTGTGTTGGTGAGCATTAGTGTGACTGTATATTAGTGTGAGTGTGTGTTTGTGAGCGATAATATGACAGTGATAGTATGTGTTTAATTGTGTGCTAGCATGAACCTTAGTGTGTGGAAGTTAGTGTGTAAATATGAGTGTTGTAGTGTGTGTGTGTGTGGATGTGTTAATGTGAGTGTGTGTTATTGTATTACTGTGTGTTTTTTAAATGTGTTTTTGTGCGAGTGTGTGTTAGATTGAGTGGTAGTGTGTAACTGCAGATTGTGTGTTTGTGACTATTATGTGTGTTGTGTGTTAATGTGGTTGTTTTGTAACCAGTGATGGGAATAATGGCGCTATAAATAAACGGCTTTACTGACGGTGAAACTTTTTTCAGTAACGAGTAATCAAACCAAATACTGTTTCCCCATTACAGCGCCGTTACCGTTACTGACAATAAAATGCGCGTTACTATAACTGAGAACACTGAAGCGATTTTCATGCGAGCAGCGTCTCTCTCAGCCATTACACCTCTCTTTCTCTAGTGTGTGTGTGTGTGTGTGTGTGTGTGTGTGTGTGTGTGTGTGTGTTCGGGGCCGGGGCAGAACATATGTTAGTGTGAGAGGTAGTGTGTAACTGCAGACCACTAGTGCTAGTCTGACTGTGTTAATGTGAGTGTTAGTGTCCGTATGTGTGTGTGAGTTAAATGGTGTGAGTGTGTTCATGTGTGTGTATTACTGTAATGTGTGTGTGTTGTGTAGAGGTTTTTTCTCCTGACTGCAGGCCGCGTGTGTTTCTCTGTTGTTTAGTGGTGACGGAGGCTCCACCCCCTAAGTGCGGGCCATGGGAGAAACTGGCCAAAGACCACTGTGTCTGTAAACTACCCTATGAGTGCCAGTACGCTAACAAACACACACACACACACACACGCCTACACAAACACATATAGACATGCATCTACACACATATATTAACACATACAAACAAACATATAAATACATATAAACACACATACACAATCACACACATATAAACAATACATACACACATATTCAAAACTACAAACATACATACACACATACACAGCTACATACACACTTATATGTGTGCATATGCATACACACTCACAAACATACTTATATAAACACATACACCCCTACACACACAAACAATTTCACACATGTTCTGTTCTAAAGTTCTGATCAATTGTTCGTTATGTTTAATGTTTAATAATGATAGTATATGTGTGTGTGTGTGTTCTGCGTTCTGATTGGCCAGGCCATCTCTGGAAGCGTGTGTGTTCAGTAAGGAGCGGAATTGGACTGGCAGGCAGAGTGTGTGTAAGATTCGAGCTATGCAGTGTCTGGGAAACCAGTTTGAATTAGCTGATCACAGCGCCTGCCAGTGGCCAGAGCCGCCCACTGCAGCCTGTCCACAGTGCTCCCTCTGGTCCCTCTGTGATGGTGAGACCCACAAACTGACCTTCAGATTCGTCCTCAGATATATTGATATATTCTGTAAAGTAGGAATGTTAAAAGTAGTATGTCCATATAAATGTCCGGAAGGAATGGATGGATAAATGTAAATATTGTTGTGAACATCAAGGTGTGTGTGTTTGTGTGTGCGTGTGTACTGCAGATCAGTCACAGGCATGCCGCTGCCGGACGCTGGAGGAGTGTGTGTCGACTGGACGCTGGGTCCAGGTGTGTGTGATGCTGAGCGGAGAGTCTGTCCCATCTACGGTGTCGGAGTGTGAGGTCGGAGCCCGACAGTGCCGAGGGGAGAGCCTTAGAATCATCAGTCTGCAGCCCTGCATCACTTGAACACACACACTCGCACATATACAATTACACACATGGACATACACACTCACACTCACACTGAGTCGGGGGGTGTGTGTCTTTGGGTGGTGGAGCAATGAGGTTAATGTTGCTAACAAGTAATGGAAATTTATACCATAACAATTACCATGTTGCTAACTGCAAGCCATATTCTAATGTGGTCGTGAAATCGAGCTTCCTGTTCAGAAGCTCTTCTGCTATGCCTTAAATCTTCAGCGTGTAACGTCACAGGATTGTGCTGCCTGACTACTTCCTGGATCACTGGTGTGATCCACAACATTCAAACACTTCTAACTGCGGTCGGTACGCCATTGTCCGTTGACTCAAAGATTTACATTTATACTTTTATTCATCTGTAAATCCATTAGTAACTAAATCACACTAAACACTATCCCAACTAGCACTCTATCCCAACAGCTGATGTGACTCAAGAGCAAAACACACCCAAACAAGAGACACACACTCGCTGTTTAATGCTGTAGAACAACTCCTGCTGCTGTTCGACAAATGTGATCATCCTGTTGAACGAGTCATGAGACAAACCAGCATTGTGGTGAACGTCGTCTTACTCATGAGGAGACATTTAGAAAATGTGCCCCTTTAATTCTTAAAATGGATACATTTACAACATTAAAGAGATGTTAAAGGGTCACGGTCTGTATCACCGCCAGCCTGAAACAGGTCTGTGGTCAGACGGCACAACTGGAGCAAATACAAGAACAAATCGTGACACACAGTAACTGACTGTTGGATTTTAGTGCAGAACAAAAAAAAACTCACACAGTACACAGGAACTTAAAAACTCTCAATACTGAGGGGATAACTGATGCCGCTCACACGTTTCTGCATCATTTCAGGTGTAACAAAAAATTTGAATGAGATGCAAGGAAAGATTTGAAATACATTTCAGCTTTTACATTTTATATTCAGTTTACTCTTTATTAATAAATAAATGAAGAAATCAAGATCGGAATGGGGCATTTTGTGTTTTTGGTGGAGAACTGCTGGTCGAGGAGAGAGTAGAGAATAGAGACATGATCAGGGGCGCCACCAGGGGGGAGAAAGGTTGGAACAACTCTAGGGGCCTAGCACTGACATGGGACCCTGCTAGGGGCTAGTAATATTATCTTAATAAAGTGGGGGGGACCAAAATTCAAATCTTTTATGGGACCCAAGATTTCTGGCAGCACCCCTGGACATGATAGTTATCAGATGCATATCATATCATGCAGCCCTAGATAACTATGTAGTGCATGTAACACAAATCAGCTCATCTACAACAGCCAATCAGCTATTTTTTCTGTTCTGTTGTAAATAAAAGCCCAGTTTTGCAGTGATATGTCAGTGTTTAAAGAAAAGGATGTTTACAATAATCTCTTCTGTTGTCGACATCATGAACACTGGGTGTTAAAATATATTATGAGATGGTAAAAAAACAAGAAGGAAGTTTAACCACACTGAAGCTTTATTTGAGCCGAGTTCCTTGTCCGGAGTGGAGATGGATCACACTGGGAGGAGAAACTCATGTCAGAAGAGGACCTGGAGTAGCAGTGATCCAACAGAAAGTGAGGTGGCCCAGAGGGGATGCTTATTCTGTAAGGAGATAAGCAGCGGGTTGCTGAGACTGCACTGGTGGGGTTTTGGGTGTTGACTGAGTCTTCTCCATAGGCTGAACAGCAGGGCTCATGATAACCCACACATACTCACGACTGACCTGTTCCCTCAGTGGGTTTGCTGGTGGCCCAGATGTTGTGTTCGCTGAGGGTGACCACCCATACTGCCACGAGGAGCCGTTGCATAATCAATTAATACTGAGAGATTCAACTCTGCTGTATCCTAATAGCATCCTCCACTATACACATTTCTGGTTTAATAATTTAACCATGAGCAATTTAGAGAAGCCGTAGTGTCATTGATGAATTAATGTATCCATTAATTAACTATTGACTGTTAAGTGTGTTTAATGAGCCGAGATCTGCTTCATAAAAAACAAACCAAATAAATCAGTAAAAGAAGGGGCTGCCACTCGGGAACACCACATTGACCCCTGGTGGCCGCAACTGTCTGAGCAAGCTTAAAGGCTGTTTTTTTTAGTCATTTTTGTCTGAAACTCTTTCCCACCTCAATTAAACACTTCAATGATCAAATCCCATTAATAAGTATGCAAATCTAGCCCCACATTAATGAGCACAGAACTACTGCAAAGTTTCTGTTTCCAGATTTGTTTATTATATACAAAGGCTTTTCCAGGTACTGTTTATCCCTAAAGATGGACACAAACAGAAGGTTTACAGGTTTTCGGTTTATGGAAGACTAAATAAAGAGGAAGAGAAAAAGAAGAAAGAAGGTAGATGAAAGATGGGTCAGGACAGGACAATGTGTGAGATAAGAAGCTGGAATTCCTGCGAACGTGTGTGTATGGCTGGGTTGAGTTGTGCTGTGAGCATGCAAAACAGACTAGTGTTTACACGCTGGAGTCATTTTACACCAGCAGGGTGCGCTGAGGAGGAGGATTACTGCCAGCTTTCTTCATCTGCAACATCCCCAGGTACCTTGACGATGAAAATGATGAGATAATTGGTGAAGTGTCTGTGTTGCTGAAGATGATAGACAGACGAGACTTTCACTCACATGAAATGAAATCATTAATCATACACAGGCATGTTTATTCTGTATCTATTGTATATTGGTTATAGATTATCAGTGAGGGTGTGGCTTTGTGGCTCTGAGAGATCAGGATGGTCCTCTGTGACAGAAAGCTCAGGAAACAGCAGCAACACCCAACTGGACATTACACAATGAGGGATCATGGGTAATGTAGTCTTAGTGGCTGGACCCTCTTAGCTGGACACCAAACAGCAGAGTCCGAAGAAACGTCTCTTCCTCTGACGGACCAGTGGATACGGAGTCAGATTCAGCAGACTACTGTCATCTACACACACAAACACACAAACACACACACCAGATTTAGCAGATTAAGCAGACTACTGTCAACTAAGCACACACACACACACGGGATACAGAGTCATATTCATGCAGACTTCAGTTAACCCTACAGGACCCATGGGGTTAAAAATTACTGTCTACTGGCAAATGACATGGAAGTTGGTATTTTCGTGCAGGCTGGGACCCAGGATGAGCCTTTAAATGACCTTTGCATAACACTCCCATATACAATGGGAGGCCAGGTTTTGATACCAACTTGGAAGAACAGGTTCTCAACCTGTGCTTGTGGTTTGCCTCCTGCTTGACTAATTCGTCTGTCCTCTGGAGAGCTTCCTGCATGGTCCTCCATGCCTCAAGGCAGTGCTATGCCTCAGGAAATCTCACATCCTCCTTCTGGTTTGGAAAAGAGAGGTTGTACATATCCAAACTGTCGCTCAAATAGGGACATCTTAGGGATGCATGCCAGAGATTGTTTTGGGTATACCTACAACAACAGATCTACCCAGGAGAACTTTGGGAGAAGGCAAGACAGCAGAGGGTCTTCTTCAGATCCTGGTTGATGCATTCTGTCTGGCCATTGGACTGGTGATAACAGAAGCTGCCAACAGCTGACAGAAGGCCTTACAGAATCAGCGAGCGAACTAAGGTCCCTGGTGGAGGTCTGGGTTAGTGAAGTCTCCCACTGGTGGGAATGGGTATTCGGCTTGGTGTTTCTGGTGCCAGGTCGATATGACAGGATGAAATAAAACCAAGCGAAAAATCTGGCCTGGCGCTTATTGAATCGACAGGCCTGTTGTATGTAGGCCAAGTTCTTGTGATCCACCCAGAATAGGAACTGGTGCTAGGCACCTTCTAGCCAGTGCCTCCACTCTTCCAGAGCCAACTTCAGCTCCTGATCTCCCACAATGTAGTTTCTATCAGCAGACATGAGGCAGTGTGATGGAAGAGTGCACTAGGAGAGCACTAGCCAGGGGAGTCAGGGTTTGGGCAGCATTGGACAGCAGTGTCTTCGGCTTGTTAAATGCCTCCTAGGTTTCGGAAGTCCACTTGGCCCACCCTGCTGATTTCTCTGTTGGAGGGATGAGTGGCTTGGCCACTGCTCTGAAGTTCATCAAACTAGAGGCCTGCCAACCTGCAGACTGTGGCGCTGTAAACAAGGGAAACCCAGTATCAGAGTAGAGTGGTGGCAGTCACCACAAACCACAAAGCTGGCTAAACTGTCGAATGTGGCAGGAGAATGGCTGGATCTGCTTGGGTCCATTGATAACCAACAAGGGATGAGGTGGATTCAGGAACACCATGTGTAGTTCTAGAACTGCTTCTTAGGCAGTGCTGATGAAGTTACCTATTGCCACTGAATCAAAAATACCCTGAGGTATTCCCCACATTTAAGGCTCTTTTCTAGAGTGGTTGTCAGGAACACCCTAGGAAGGAATGGCCCATTACGGGTCATATTTCACCATGATGTTCAGCATCTTTTTACTTGCTGTTCCTGTTCCTGACTGGACAACTTACTTGCCCTACCTGCATAAGCACAGCAGTGCCAGGGGAAGAGCTAGAAGGGGCTGAAGCAGGAGAGTTACCTTGCGTTTTAGCTTTCCCTGCATCACGGGCTGGTGTTTGTTCCCACAACCGGTTTTCAGGTCTCAGGGAAATTTCAACGAGTCCCTCGAGAAAAAACAGGGGGCAATGGGGGCCAGGTGGTCCTTGAGCTTCTTGTTAAGCTCTTGTGAGAAATCTGCCATCCACATGCTCTCCGCCACTAACAGCCAGAACTGACCTTCTCCCTCGACATTTGTGGAGGAGGTCGAAACCAGTTTCCCCTAACAGGGAGCACTGTAGCAAGAAGTCCTCACACCACCCCTGCCACCACCAAACCTCCCCAGGAGTGGGAGGTAATGCTCCTGCCCAGGGGTTGAGCAAGGGGCTTCTACAGGTGTGCTAGCTGAACAAGGGTGAGAAGTACTGGCCTGTAGAGCATCAGTATTCCCCTGCAGCCTTATATTACCTGCTGCAGAGAATGCTCATGCTAGTAATAACTGCTCCCTGGCTGGACAATTGGGCAAAATTCTGCTGCCAACTGGCCTGGTGTTGACTGTACTCCTGCTGCACCACAGACTGATTACTAGGACTTGGGCAGAGATTTCAATTCTTCCACTGGATGGGTAGTAGCCTATAGGTAAATTAAGTCGCTCTGTATGATACCGTCAGCCAAATGCTCACTTTGTCCTTCTTTGGAGAAACCCAAAATGAGGCAGGTGAATGGTGTAGTGGTTAGGGCATTGGCCCTGCAATCAGTGTGTTGGGGTTTGAATCACTGGTGATAACATTGAGGAAGGAACGGTCCCCACATGGCTCCCCAGGTGCCTCGTTGGCAGCAGCCCACTGTTCACCTGGTGAATGTGTGTCATACTGGTATGACTACGCATGTAACAAATCAAGAATCTTCTTCAAAAAGCTGAAGGGAGAAACATTAAACAGAACTTAACAGATGGGCATGGACCAGGATCAATGAACAGGTGGCTTCCTCTTTATTAAAGATGTAAAGGTAAAAATAAGTCAGAAAGAGCAGATTAGTCCCAAAGGAGAAAGCCTCT
This sequence comes from Ladigesia roloffi, assembly GCA_037577295.1. Lineage (NCBI taxonomy): Eukaryota > Metazoa > Chordata > Actinopteri > Characiformes > Alestidae > Ladigesia > Ladigesia roloffi. The sequence goes on along the minus strand of JBBKCR010013066.1, from coordinate 9,078 downwards.
AGGGACAGAATCTGAAAAAGTATTGAGAACAAGTAGAGCCATGAGATTATCTCCAGAGCATTTATCAAATTACCAGATGGGTTTTGTGATGTGATGTGCAAACTGCTTCACACAAAGACTCACGGTGAATAAGGCTGCAAGTGGTGGCTTTATGGATCTGCAGATTTCACTGAGAATAATGATTACAAGATACAGGTGCTGGTAATAATCACAAGGCGGGGCAATGTCCTCCCTCTCATTTTCCTCCCAGCCAGATCTATCTATCTGTCTATCTGTCTTTCTGTCTATCCATTCCTCTATCAATTCTTCTGATGAGGAAACTTTTTCTCTACGGCAGGTAAGGGTGGTGAGGTAAAGCAGGTGCATGTAAGAGTGAGGGGTGTGAGATAAATCAGATGAGGTAGACAGGTGAGGGAAAGTAGGTGAGGTGAGGCAGTAACAGCACCTTGATTCTTCAGTGGTAAAGGCATCGTCTCCCTGAGTTTACTGAGAAGATTCTTCATCTCTGTCATGTCCCTGCAGAACAGACCTGCCATCAGCACCAACAAACACCATACAACACCACCCCATACCAACCATAAACCACCACACACAGTCACCACCTCTCCTGTAAAACTACAGCCTTGCCAAACAGAATAATGGAACTGAATGTAAGACACCACCCCCACTTAGCATATCATTCTTTAGCTTTTAAAAGGGCCCTGAGGGCATATTTGGAACCTAAACTGAATTTAATGGTTTTGGGGTGTAATAAAAACCATCCTTACATGTACTCAGCCTACAATAGTTTAGCTCACCCACTCATACTGAAGTTTTAGGGAGGGTTTTGTTACAATGTAGGGCAGCCAATTAGAAGAGCTCACATTTATGTATCTGTTTAAGAAAAGACAAGCCTTTATTAGTCCCACAAGTGAGACATTTCAGTTGCTACAGCAGGAAGTGGACAGTAAAAAATAAACAGCAGCAAAAAATAAACAATAGAATAAATCTATACAACAAAACAGTACAGAGTAAGAGTACACTATACAAAAAATACCCTGTTATAAATAAAGATGTGTGGCATGTACATCAACAAATCTATCTATGTATCTACATATCTATCTATATACATATCTATAAAGAGAGAGAGTGAAATGTCAGGATGAACCTAAAAAAAAAAAAAATATCTATATATATATATATATATATATATATTATATGAATGTTAACAGAAATGGTAACATTCATTTTTGAACATTTTTATTTTTTTGTCATTTATCTTCTATTTCTATATCAGTAAATTTTAATGGCTCAATCACAAATAAAGTTTTACACAATAACACATTAACACACAATGACAGAACACTGCTAACACGTTCTAGCAATTATTACACTATGAGCATGAAAATAATAATGTGATTTTGTTCATATAAATTGGATATTTACTCTTTGTTTAGTTAAATCTTATTAAATGTGAATGTGCTATTTATTACCTGTTTATAATGAGACGGTTACGGCATCACAAAGACATTTTAGGTGTTCACATTAATATTCATTACTTTAAAATGAATTAATATTGAACTTTTCTGTCAACAAATAACTCACTAACAGAAAATATTTTCATTAAATAATGATATCTTTCATTTGTACATGATTATTAATGAATAATCTAAACTAAAACTGAAATATACTTGAAACATTCTATTTTATTCAGACTGTGGTGAAATCTGCTTGACAAGACACTTCTAAGTTCTTGCTGTTCCTGATTTTCCAGACTGTCTAAGCTAAGCACATGAAGAATGCATCCTCAGTTGTGAGGAGGGGGTTGTCTGAATTGGTCAGTGCTGCTGGTTAAATTACCTCTCGATATTCTCGATGTCAGTGGCCACGAGGCAGTAGGTCTGCTGCTCTAGCGGTGTTGAAGATGTGTCTTCCAGGATGGGAACATCAGAGCTATCCTCCCTCCGACTCTCTGGCTTTGGTGCAGCAGAAGAATCTTTGCCTGAGTAAAATCCACCAAGAAACAAGGAGAACATTCTGCACTGAAACATCTTGAAGACCAGCACCAGGAACTCCACACCGAACACTCCACACCCAGGACACCCTGCCCTGTACACTCCACCCAGACACTCCCGGCCAAACACTCCACCCAAGGAACTCCATACCACTCGATACCAGAGACACTCAACCACTTACACTAAACATCAGACACCCAATATCAGGCCCTCCCCAACGGACCACACACTCAACACAGAATGCCGTACATCAGACACTCCACAGCAAATATCCAGACATTCCATTTCACACTGGACACCACCAGAGCAACCCCAGATATCGACCCCTGGACACCACACACCGGATACTCAACTCCACACTGGACTCCACTCAACACCAGGCACTCCACACAGAACACTACAGACCGGGCACTCCAGAAAGAACACTACATCCAACAGCAGGGATTCCACTCAACACCAAGTACTGGGCACGCACTCCACACTGGACAGTCAAAACCAGGCACTCAGTGCAGCACAAGAACGCAAAGGCAGCAGACGGAAGCTTCAAGATTTTTTACTTTATAATCTCATTGGCCCACTAACCGGGAATGGTGGTTCCTAACATCTCCACCGTTACACTACAACCATCTCTGTAGATATTAAATAAATATATAATATAGCAATCTAGCATGAACCATGTGTCGTAATTAAAGTAATAGGTGTTGTGGAACCACGGAAAGAGGTGTAGCGTAACCATGGAAATGGGTGCAGTGTGAGAGTGTACCTCTCCTCTGAAGCTGCAGAGACTCGAGCAAACACACAGACTTCAGCATCTCCGTCAGGTACATCTCCAAACAGCACTGCAGCTGGATGAAGAGCCGACAGATCTCTGGGTGGATCTCCTCATCTTCCGGCCTGGAAAAGAAGAGGAAGAGAGAGGAGCGAGAGGTCAGGGTCAGGATAGAGAGAGAGGTGATCAGGGTAAACACAAACATAAACATACTAGCCCTGGACACACACACATCCATCACACACATACATCTCCTGTACACACACACACACTCTACACACACATACGTCCTGCACACACTTGTCGTTACCCTGAAATTGCCGAAAGCTTCTGGTGGGCAGTTCTGGCCATCTCGCAGCCTTTAGTGCGGGTTTTGTGCATCTCGGCCCGTAGAGACGGACAGTCCACTGAAATCTCCCCCACCGAGATCACCAGCTCCCGGTACAGAGCCACCAGCGTGTTAAACTCCTGAACCACCTGAGAGACCAGGAGGGAGGAGAGTGAAGCTGAGGAACTAAAACTGTAAATCACTGTCGCTTTAAGGTCATATGAGCTGTTTCAGATCAGCCTGCAGGGCCTCAGATGCCTTAGAACCAGGTCCTTCCAGACTAAGAGGACATCCTGCATTTTGACTCATTAAAGCTGAGGCTAATAAATGTCTTAAAATCATAAGTTGTTACCCCATTCGTTATCCTGCCTGTAAACATTGTGTCGATATACATGTAGATTAACCAACAGGCTGCACAGAAACATCCCACACACCACTGGTATGGGGGTAGGTGTCCATGCATTTTAACACACAAGAAACAATAATCAAAATCAAGGAGGAAGCCAAATTCAATTAAAAAAAAGAATCAGAGTGACTGTATACTTTTAACTACTCCAAACACCAGGTCCCTCATCCCTAAAAGCCCATAAACTCCAAAGCCAACAGTCCACCACCTTCAAGCCCAATAAACTCCAAACACACCATCCCATCTCCCTCAAAACACATAAAGTCCAAACTCACCTTCCCACCACACTCAAAACACATAAACACAAAACCCCATAAACACAATACCCACCATCCCACCAACCTCAAAACACATACGCACCAAACCCACCATCCCACCCCGCCAAACTCAATAAACTCTGAAAGTCTTAAACCATGCCAAATCCCTAAACTCCTGAAACCCTCATATTTACACACTAAACACCCAAACTCAAAACATCCCTAGTCTCCCATTCCAACCAATCCTCCCGCCTTCTCTGCCTAACTCTAACCATCCCAACACTCTGAACATCAGCAGCCCCCCTCAGTCACTCACACAGGAACCCACACACACCAGATCACCAACTTTGCACAGCCCCCGAACACGGGGAGATAGATACCCACCATCCTGCAGTCCGCTCCCTCCGCGCGCTCGGGCTCGCGCTCCCCTGGTTTGCCGAGGTGCAGGACGGGGCGGGTTTTGCGCCCAGTCGGTGCAGAACTCATACAGACACATCCACGACACACACACACACACACACATACACACACTCCCTCTCTCCCTACCCCCCTCGCACACACAAACTCTCTCTCACACTCACACACAAACTCTCTCTTATTCTAACACACAAACGCACGCGCGCAAACACACACACACACACGCACGAGATTCTCCTTGTTTTCCAGTCACTCGATCGATCTGTCACGCGCACCGCGGCTGATGGTCGCGCGCACGAGCTCTTCCCCTCTGCATTGCCGCCGACTGCACGCGCTGCGAGTCACCTTCCTCTCGAGGACGAGATCAGAGCGTGTGCATGCTCGGTACCAGCAGAAATGTACCGATCAATACCGATTAATACCGATCACCAGCCGCGCTGCCTTCATCGTCTCGCGCACACAAACTGAGTCGCGGGCGCTGGCGGTTACGCGCGCGAGGGAGACGATGCTGTCCTGACCTCGACAGGCGCACCCGTATTTCTGCAGGCCACGCCCACCTACACTGCGATTGGATAATTGACCACCCAGAGTTCCGCCCTGCCGCACCGGAACTGATAATGCTTTACACGGGGTGCTGAACGGTAAAGAGCGAAGCGACCAATCACAGCGCAGGAAGGGATGGGCACGAACCAAAACAGCGATTTAGAATCTTTAACCGAATCAAGCGGAACTCCTCAGCCAATCCTAGTGGAGGAAGGGCGGTACCAATAGGTTTTCATTAATAAGAAAATAGCCAATTGGAAGCTAGATAGGGCGGGACTTAGCGTCGGAAAACAGGTGGGAAATAAAAATTGCTCCAATAGGACGGGGGATTCTGCGTTTGTGACACATCAAAATAATGTTTATTATTCTGGACCCTATATATTATTTTCCTCCCCACGATAAACAGACAAAATAAAAAATAAAATAAAAGATACAACCCTGCTATGAACAAATGAATGCAAAACCCACCGTAGCAACAGTATGGGGCGTTCGTTTCTATGGTAACTGACTCCAGCGTCCCAGTATTATGCTTGTAGAACCGCCGGATGGTGGCGCTGCGATCAACCCGCGAAACTTCAGACCAGGGCAGAGAGCAGGAGCCAGTAAGGGGCTCAGCGATGAGTGTCAGGGAATATTGGCGTAGTGTCCGATCATTGGAGTATTGGTAAGATTAAATAAAAGAAATTGGAACAAATGTTTTAATGTAAGAGTCTACAAGGGCATAAAGAAGCCTAGATAAAGCTGTTCCAGCCACTCAGTATTCAGTATCACCAGTACACTGATCACCGCCTGATCATCTGGAATCATCTGTAGCCTACCTGTTTCTTCACTGGTTCAGGACTTCAGTTAGATGTGCTTTGTTATGGTTGAATTATTCACACGTAGATCACTGTTGGGTTCAGTGTCTGGATTGAAATGAGAGACTTTGAAAGATTTGAAGCCAAGAGAAATGCTCCTCAAAACCACATGAAAATACAAGAAAGTCTGTATCTTTGGAAGGAAGATATGAAGAAAGGGTCAGGACATTTGAACAGTACTGTGAACATTCATTTATTTATATCCCTAAGTGTAAGTTAACTGGAGCAGGTCTGAGTTTGCGGCCGGTGTTCTGGGAGAGGGTGAAGATGAGGATTTAATTATCAGCACTGTACTAAAGTGACCTTCATCAACCCCGATTAGCTCCATCTGGGCCCATAATGAACATGTTTCTCATTACAGACTAGCAGCATGGTTTCTGCCCCTGTTCATTTCTATGTGGTTTAAGGAGTGTTTTCTCCTGCAGGCACTCTACAGCCAGAGCGTGTCCACCCTGCTGGGTCCACCCTGCACTGACTGTGCAGAACCTGATGTAGAACCTTGGGAAGGCCACAAGGCAGCAATTCCTCCACTGGCCAGAGAATGTGGTGAGGGTATGGGCCTGAGGCGTATCTGAGTTTTTCTCAGTTTAGTTTTAGCACTGAAACTACAACACTAATGTAGCTAAAAGTGAAGAAAAATATATGAATATATGCTTAATTAGTATAAACTGAACCTGTTACTCCAATACGAACTGCATAAAAATCTCACTTTATTGAAATTGCAAATGACCAATTTGTATTGTCTCCTGTCCTGTCTTTTTTATTGTATATAGATTTAGCTAGTATTAGTATATTTAAAAAATCTTACATACATTAAGTTATTATTTATTTATAATTTCTAGTTTTATATCTCTAAAGTTATATTTTGATATTCTTATAAATGCACCTTGGGGGGAGGGTGAAACAGCATTTCGATACACTGTATACTATGTATACTGTGGTACTGACAATTTAAAATCTTGAATCTAGAACCTTGAATAATACTAACATTCTTCTCAAAATTGAAAAATGGAAAATCTTTTTTTGTACTGTCGAGGAAACACAAAGTAACCGAGTTCAGTGCTGAACACTTTAGTCAACACCAGTATGTTTCAATGGAAAATAGTCAAGTGGAGCAATGATGTGACACCAAGCACTGAAAGTTTAAATAGCACAGAAGCTTCAGGAGATGGACAGAACTTGAATTAAGGCTGCTGCCACACTCTTGTTCAGCATCTGGCCAGCTTAGATACGATCTTCTCTAATGTGCTCATGCTTGTGGGTGAGAACTAAAGTAGAACATTCGTTTGCTGCAGTCTGAAGACAGTCATTACTTATGAACTGGTGTTATCTCCAATAGTATAAATGAACAGCTACAACCTCAGCCAAATTGTGCCGTTATAACTGACACCAGTATAAAGCAAATAATCAATACATGCTTATGGATGAATGATTTTTATTGAAGAAATTGTTTGATGAGGAGATCATAACAGCACAGAATGTTTTCATCGTCATCCTCCTAGAGGTTTGGAGTTTTAGATTATCAATTCAACCAAAAAGTCCCAGTGTGTAATAAAGAGACCTGTGGTGGTTTATGTTCTGTAAAACGCTGAGAATCTATTTATTTTAATTTCTTAAAAGTGTAATCAAAATGAGGGGAATGTCTGATCCGAGCTCTCAGGATCACTTGATTAAAACAAGTTAATCACGGTCATCAGGCTCTGGAGAAACAGGTTCATGACTTGGAGAAAGGTATTTATCATGTTTTATAGAAATGAGGAAATTAGTTCCGTGATCAGCTTAATTAATTAAATGGTGAATCTGCAGGTCATTATAAAGTTCCACTCTGCAGATAGAACATCCCTCACAACTCTGAGCAGCACTATTTTATATGGATTAGTTGTGTAAAATGACAATTCTGTCACAGGTGAACACACCACAGCACACAGTGTGAACAGCCTCTGTTATAAACCTATTTATCAGGTGAAGCAGCAGGCAACCAGGAACACAGCGCCTGGGGAGCAGTGTGTGGGACGGTACCTTGCTCAAGACGGCACCTTGCTTAAGCCACCAGCTGCCACTTTTCTCCGCCTCACTGAAATATCATTAGCTTGGCAACTGTGTTAAATCTCTAAGCACAAGAGATTTTATATTAGCTTTTTCGTTGCTTTAGACATGGTTTTAATGGTCTTTAGAGGTTTCAGAATACAGTGGATGTCCTAATGCCTGTGCTCAAGTTAGGGAGTGAAGAAGGCTGAGCTAAGCCTGGGTCAAGCCTGGGTTGTTCTGTTCTGTGTTATGATGGGATGTGCTAGGCTCATGTGTCTTGACCTGTGCTCTGATGTCCTAAGCTGACCAGTATTCTGGTGACCTGTGCTGATTCCACATCTTCATAGAGTGGAAACCTCAGCCAGCCTCATTCCAGCTAGGCAGCTCCTTCCGCCTAGTCAGCACTTATTTTCATGAAGAAGACTAGGTGTTTGTTGAAGGATGAACATTTTGATGGAAATTCAGGATAAAATGGGGCTTTAGGACTTGTCTCTCCAGTAATGCTGTACACCATGGTGACTCTTGAAGAAGGTGTGAAGCCCTGATCCAGACGTTCTCACTGTGGACTCCTGGCAAGAGAATCCATGGGGAAGGAAGAGTGTGATACACACTGTGATTCTAGACTCTGCCCAATCATGTCCTGATCTCTCTCTCTCTCTCTCTCTCTCTCTCTCCCACTCTTCACAGTGACGGAAAGAAGCAGTAGCAGAGGAAGATGAAGATGATGAAGCCAATGACCCAGTTGACAGAGTAGATGTAGATGATCACCATGTCCATATCAAACCTCCAGCCCCGAGAATCATCCTCAAAGTCCAGAGTGTCCAGCCGGTATCCACCGTGAGGGAACTGACGGCGAGCAATAGGAGTGCTCTGTCTCTGAAAACCTGGAACACACACACACACAATCAAAATGTAAAATGTCAAAACAGTAGACTACATTTCTGAAAGAAAATATGAAGTGTGATTGGGCTCCACTGCTCACATAAACTAACTTTCTAGTCAGGAAAAAACATGTAGCACCAAGGAAGATTAAAGTGCTTTTTAGGACCAGTTATTTACACTGAACCAGTTTTAGAGACCTGTCTTGCTTCATTTGGCACTGCAGTGTTTCTGCCTGTAGCTCAGAGTGAGGAAACGTCACAGTGCAGAAGGTTCCACCAAACATGTCAATGGAAAAAAAATTACAGATTTAAATGTTTAGTACTGGACCGCTGATCATTCGATTAAAACGCACTTGGTAGGGATGGAGGATATAACGCATTTGTAAATTGTAGGAGGTGAATCTGTGCCAAAATTCAGCTATAATAATAAAAATAAAATGAACATATTGGGATGGGTAGAGAGATGGGTGTGTCAGTGCAAATTAGAATGTCGATAAAGTGTTTGAGGCTTTCATGAGGACAGTGCCGGGGAATTAGCCCCTTTTGAGCCAGGGATGAATCGGCTGGGTGGAAGAGATTCTTTAGCAGGAACAAACAC
>JBBKCR010013047.1:0-12527 GCA_037577295.1 Ladigesia roloffi | reverse complement strand
GGTTTTTTATTTTGAAATGTCTGACGCCCATCCACTTCCATTAAATGACTACCAGACTGCTACGGCTAAAGCTAATATTCTGCATTTGTGTTCTGCTGAGAAAACAAAGTCACCTTCGACTTATAAACATCAGATTTTCATTTGGGGTGAACTATCCCTTTAAGTTGCTCGGAGTGTCAGTTTATGAATACACCCACAGTTGAGAATGGGAGTTATAATGGCCCAAGTGTTAAACTGTTGAGTTTAATTCGGGCACAGTTACAGTTACAGTTAATGTGTCGGCCCGGGCTGGGCTCGTGACTTGTTTAATGTACAGAGTTTGCTTCAAAGAATGCTATAACTGTCTTAAATCTCGCGAAAAATTGAAGTGGATGTCATTGGTTTCTCCAAGGCGATGAACTGGCTATCACTGCGTCAAATACAAACACAACTGTACCACATCTGGTAGGTCTACTGCGTTTCTCTTATCAGACTTATGTAAAGTGTCAGGTGTAAGGACCCATTCAACCTCATTTATCAGATAAACAATTGACAGACACGAAAGTAAAAGCCATTTAAATTCTTTATAGCAGGAGCTGAAGTAGTGTAAGTGCTGTTTTATCTTATTGTGCTAATTCAGTTTTGGCACAGGCTTCTTTTGATAAATGTTTATGGCACAGATAAGTGTGCCTCCATAATGAGGTGTAATAGCACTAACACGGTTAAATGCTGTACGCATGCACATTTTTCTAAAGAGAATCCAAATGTCATATCAGACAAAATTATTATATACCTTGTCTTGAGTCGTTCAGGACCTGTTTATAATGTACTTGGTAACATTATTCTCACTACCTCCTGAAAAATCATTCTTGAAAATGCCATGAATAAGTTTTTCAGCTTATTTCAACTATATTTCAGCTACACTATAAAAGCAAAGTATTTTATATAAGAACAGGTTCTTATTCTAGATCCTAAATTAATGCATCTTTCAATACATGGGAAAGTTTGTATAATAATTTGTCTGCATAAAAAATGTTCACATAAACAGAAAGGTTTCAAACAACTGATTTATTCACCTGGGGAAGCTGGTGGCCTGGTAGTTAGCGAATTGCTTCTGTGATTAGAAGGTTGAGGTGTTCAAATCCCAGGACTGCCAGTGACAACACTGTGGTACCTTGGAGCATGTACTGCCCCCCCCCACTTCAATTGGTGAATGGGTTTAATAAAGACTAAGAATTTCGCACAGTTTACATTGTGTGCTGTACTGAGGTGTGTTGACATGAGACAAATGGACACATGAAATAAAAAAAATGTATCAAAAATACACCCTCGGGGAACCCCACCGCTAATTGGACAAAAATTACATCTAGACCTAGAACTTCACAATAACAGATTAAGGAGGAGAGTCTCCTGTCCTCCTGCCAAATATCTAATCACCAACTGTGCTATTAGTTGGCTTTCAGCACTGGAAGCACAAGAAATATTAAATGCAACTCAGTATGAAGCAGATCAAGTACGGAGTTTACGGCTTGTGAACTGAAGACAAGAGGAAGCAGGATGTTCGATCTGCAGCGTTCTAACTGACTTTACAGCAAGAGACCCTACATTTTCACTTCACTCTTCATGGCAATTGAAATGTACAATAAAATAACAATTCATAGATATTTGAAAAAATTTAAAAGACCAATTGCAGGTAATAATTGTGGAAACAGTATTCACAAAAAACATGTTTTTTGCGAGTGCGGTATTCGGATAAAATACTTTAAATATATTGGTATTTGGGAGACCTAGCTCCCTACTCACGTTTCAGGGTACATACTCCGCCTCCCCCAGTACACGCTCGCGTATGGGAGTAGATAATCTGCTTCCCACGGTAACATGCTGGCGTTCGGCAGTAGATACTCTGCCCCGTCATACACTCGCATTCGGGTGAAGATACTCCGCTCACCCACGGTCACACACAGATTCGGGGAGCAGCAGATGGAGTTTGCGCGCTGCATAGTGAATTTTATGCTGGAAGTAATTTGTTTTTGACGAGAAGATGAAACCTTCAGAAATTGTTGAATGGGTCATGCAGTGGTCTCCTAAAACTCATAGAACCAAAATAATTAGTCACTTCCTGAGGAATCCAGTATAAACCACAACTGGACCAATGAGAACGCTGGTACAAAAAAGAAAGCATACTGAGAAACGCCAGAAATGCTGTTCATTTTTTTTATTGCGCTTTGAACAAATCGAAGTTAAATTTTAATAACAGTTCAAACAAACCCCCGAGAAAACTGTACATCCCGCAACAAGAATGAATTTATTATATCTTTCATCACAATCCATCACTGAATCCATTGTTAAATGCCTGAAATACATCAGTGAGTAATAATGACCAGACAAAAAGAAATGGGAAGGATTAAAAGAGCGTGAAGGTTGAGTCAGTGTTCTGGTTTCCTAGTCATCATGAAATGTTGCTTTGTCTTAAGACAATCAACTCTTTCAGCCAAGCTCTCTCATGACTAGCACCTCACAGTCCTCTTTCAGGTTCCAGGAGATTAATACTTGACTGAAATGGACGTGGGCTGAGAAGGAGGCCACTGATAGTGAGTGAATAAGGGCCAACTCCACCTGTGTGCAGGAAACATCAACAGAATTTCTGAGATAGCTGAGGTGAGGTCTGCGAGACGTGTAGGAACTGTGGGTGAAAAGTTAGCTCTGATAGCTTCAGCGCTAGCAACGACTTCATCTGTTGTGATGGCCTTTGACCTCCACAGAGCAGGAACACTTGGCTCCAACAACACACCACCTGGGTCAAGGGCTCAGTGGGTGGTCTGTCACCGACGTACTTGTATCGCTTTATCACAGATAGATTGTCAGTGATCGCTGGTAACCTTCACTGACGTATACGCTAATGAGGCACACCTGTACATGTCTGCATTGTTTCAAATGCTATATCACGGTGTGATCAGTAATCAGAAGACAATAAAACCTTTATTCCACCAGCTCATCAAAAGGGACTTCAGCCGAGTGGCTGTCTGTCCCATGTGGCCTTAAAGTCATTGTGTGTTGGGTAGACAAAAGTTAACAGAAGTATACACTACCAAACCAAAACCTCTTAAAATGACCTAATTTCAGGTAAAAGTGTAGATATTAAGGCTGATTAAGGTGTAAAACTACTAAATTTTCCCTTATTTTTAAAATTTGCCCCCTAGATAACCAAACCTCCTGACAAAATTACCTTATGTTTAAGATAAAGGGGTTTCACACTCGTAACTTAAATCCAGTTTTAAGGTCAAATGAAGGTATCGATTTACAAATGAATGGCCATTTCATTCAAATTAAGGTGTCTGGCATATTTTCACGAGTACATTAAGGTAGCGTTAAGCCCATTTTAAGTACACCGTGTTTCATAGAGATAAGGTGTAAAAAGTGTGATTCCTTTCAGTCACACTCATCAGGTATATAAATGAAGATTACTAGTGTACAGTTTCTTTATGGATTTGCTGTTGCACTTTTTTAGATGGTGGTTAGGGAGTTTCCCCTGTGATCAGAAGGCTGTGGGTTCGAATCCCAGGACTGCTAGAGACACCCCTTGAACAAAGTAACATGCCCACACTGTTCCCGCCGTTCTTAGGGGACCACTTAAATGTTCTTGTCTGGCCTGTATGCTCGTCCAAAGAGATGTAACCGAAAATCTAGATGTTTTACAGCAAACTTTACTACACTTTGATACAAGAGTTTCGTCTTTAAGTGTTAAGTGTGATTCATATGACAAACTAAGAACTAGAAAGGTGAAAAAGGTCCATTTTTTATTCAGGGTCATTTCAGAACATCTGGCATTTGCAATGTCATTGCTTCCAAAAATAGTACCACCTATGCTGCCTTTCACTGAATCAAGTTGGTCATTTTTATAATAGAAACAGAGTAATCTTCACCAAGTAGCATTAGGTTACCACTGGATTCACTTAGGTGCAACACAACCTCATTTTACAACAGAAGTGGAAACTGAAAATACAAGATGTGAAGTATTTATCTGACACTGAAACGTCATCTACAGCCACCATGAAAAATGAAAAACAAAGTGCACTATTATCCTAAAATCATTCCAATCATTAACACACACAAGTGGTATTTATAGTCAAATTACCAATAAATTCAAAAGTGTTTCCTTTCCAGGCACCTCATTATGGCAGCCCACAATCCCAGAAAATACCCATTTATATGTATTGTTTTTAATTATTTGCTTCCTGCTATTTTATGCTTAATATTTTTATTCTATTCCTACAAATCACTTTGAATGACCTGTGTATGATAACGGATGATATAAATAAACGAGTCTCCATGTTGCAGAAGCACAATGGTGATCAGCTTTCTTACCATGACACCCAGTGAAAGAATGCAGAAGTGAAAAAATGCATAATAATTTATCTTGTAACTAGTTCTGCGTACGGTTGTCGTCATACCCACATCAGGTCACAAACTAAACAGTAATAAGGCATCTATTGTACACTTAAGATTAAATCTTGCATACTGTTTGTCTTCCGAACTCATCCAGCCATGTCTTTATGGAGCTCGTTCTGTGCACTGGGACACAGAAAAGATTCTTCCACAGACTGTGTCCCGAGTTGAAAGCACTACGTTATACAGAATGTCTTGGTCTATAGAAGCATTAAGATTTACCTTCACTGGATGAAAGGATTCTAGCCCAAACTACTACAAAACTTCAAAAACAAGAGTGTCCCAATACTTTTGTCTATGTAGCGTGGTGTTGTCCAGTTACATCTAACCATATATGTCTAAAGCACCGAACTTGTCAATTACTACACCAATAAATTTCTTATCTTACAGAGACTATATCAACTGCCCCAATCCTAGTTCTCAGAGAGTCATTGAGCAACAGTTATTGTGCAACCGAGTGGTGAGGCTATGCAATGAATATTCATTAGTGTGTGAAACAGCGTATATAAATACGAGACTGTTTCATTCTCTGCTGTGAAACCATCCAGGTAAGAAGCAGAAGTCCTTGTTTTGTTCAGTAGAGGAACCGTAGCAGCACTAACGCCATTGCCAGCAATGACAAAAGACTAGTTCTTGTAATTGAAGCACTGGAGGAAACGAAGAAGGGGAAGAGTTTGGTGCAGAATATAATGCTTTTTGTAGACGAGTGTTTACTGCTGCTCAGAAATTTTTTTTATAGTCGATAACATGCTTACATTATTGTATTTAATGATTATGACTAAGGGAAAGTCCTTCCTATAAGAAGAGTCAAAATTATGCAATAATGGCCATGACTGAGCAATAATTGATTATTTTGGTTAATCATTCTCATGTTAGAAATGAGAATAAACCACAGAAATTCTCTCGTCGTTGCAGGAACCACAGCAGGAGTAACACGGAGGAGACGATGGCGAGACTTACTCTCCTTGCAGGTAGATATTGTGCAGCTGCATGTTTTGTTGTTGTTTTTATAATCATTTGAAATTTATATTAACTTTATTTAAAATATTTTGCATGTGTATTTTTTTTCTTTTCAGGTCTTTGCCTGGTATTAGGTCATTTTGGTGAGTTTTTCCAGTCAGAAATCAGAATTTATATGTAATTTTCTTAGTTTTTCTCTTATTTCTCTAAAAATGGTAACTTTATAAGAAAAGGGAAACCCATTCCTAGTTTATATTGGATGTTAATAAAATTTTTCTTACTTTATATATTTTTTATATATACATTTTTATTTTATTCTTTATATATATTGGTATATCCATCATAACATTTTGAACACAATGTTAAATTGCAGTTTGCAAGGAAAACAATGAGAAAAAGATGGAGACACAAGATTTGGTTCAGACAGCACTAATATATTTACACACACATCTCACTAATGTGTTTTTACTTTTTTTTAATAAAATTAGGTTCAGCCTCTCAGCTCATTTGCTACTTCACAAACTGGTCCCAGTACAGGCCTGGTGCTGGGAAGCACATGCCAGATAATGTCGATCCCAACTTGTGCACACACCTGATCTATGCCTTCTCTGCCATTAACTACGCAAACGAGCTGGTCACCTACGAGTGGAATGACGAGACGCTCTACAAATCCTTTAATGGCCTGAAGCAAAGGTTCGTTTTCCCTCCGCCAGGGGATGATATTTATGTTTTATTCTGGGTTATTTATCAAGCCAGCTTCTAATCCAAGCTCTAAATATTGGATTTAATAGAAATCCCAGTTTGAAAACACTGCTGGCTGTTGGAGGATGGAACTTTGGTACAACCCAGTAAGTCATATTAAATCGAAATTTACTGGATCTTTGCGAAAGTACAAAAATGTGAAGTCCTGTAATCACAGAACCACTCGCTTTCCTCTCTAGATTCACGAGCATGGTGTCCACCCCAGCGAACAGACAGAAGTTCATTCAGTCCTCCATCGCATTCCTGAGAACTCATGGTTTTGATGGTCTGGACCTGGACTGGGAGTATCCTGGGTCCCGTGGCAGCCCAGCAGAGGACAAGCAGAGGTTCACTCTTCTCTGTAAGGTCAGTGTCAGCTGTTATACTGTCTCTGGGCTCTCCAGCATCTTTCTAACTCTCCCTGCGGATTATGTGTACTATGTGTTTCTGTCCCGTAGGAGCTTCTGGAGGCATATGAGGCCGAAGGCAAAGCCACTGGAAAGCCCAGGCTTCTAGTGACCGCTGCAGTGGCTGCGGGGAAAGGAACGATAGACGCTGGATATGAAATTGCCGAAATTGCCAAGTAAGCTACAAACCAAACAGCTTATTTTGTATATTATGTTTTGATAAAACTAAAGTAGATTCATCAAATAATGACTAAGAAACCCACAAATTAATATAGTGGCAATATACTTTATACTATTTAGCATTTTATACAGTGTGCATTCAAATTAAACTTTTTACGTTTCCTTAGAAAAGTTACAAGACTAAGTTATTAAGTGATAAGCAATGTGATTATATGTATTTTACTTGGCTAAGAAAGTACATTTTAGTCTTTTTATCAATAGATTTCATTATTAGGATCAAATAAAAGTAATATGCACATGTGTAAATACATCTGATCATCCATCCTATTATATAGCAAGAGAGAGTGAAAACTATGCTTTATTAAAAACAGATTACAAGCACCCCTGTGACGGGTTTCCTTTATGAAACAGGTATCTGGATTTCATCAATGTGATGACCTACGACTTCCATGGCGCTTGGGAGACTTTCACAGGGCACAACAGTCCTCTGTTCCGCGGTTCTCACGATGCAGGAGAACTCGTCTACTTTAACACTGTACGTATGATCCAGGGACGTCAGAAGCATTTTTGATGAGAGGGGCACGCGTGGGACCGGGGGTTGGTGGGGGCAGGGCTTGGGTGGGGGCGGGGTTGCTGCTTGCACGCAAAGTCTCGTCCTTTTAGAGGGCTGGGGTTGTTTGGAAACCCCTGTTGAACCTTGAATTTTGAGAAATAATCCACTCCACTTAATCGATAGAAGAAAACACACCACCGGAAATCCGCTCCGGGTTTTCCTCCAAATCATGGCGAGTAACTCCAGTGAATCGTTTAGTGATCGGTTTAGTGGAGTGGATTCTTTTGCAAAAGATTCAAGATTCGACAGTGCTGGGTGAAACATTTTATTATGTTAAATGTGGTGGGGGTCCAAACGAATAATTATGAAATGTGAGGGGGACACGCCCCCCTCTGAGTGAATGATCCTTATTCCACGCCTTATCCGCATCTTAAACACACAAGGGGGGAAATGAGATCCACAGTGATTAAACAGAACACTTCAGTCTGCGTGTTGTTCCATTTTTCAGGACTATGCCATGAAGTACTGGCGGGACCAGGGTTTCCCGGTGGAGAAGCTGCGGATGGGTTTTGCCACATATGGTCGGACTTTCCGTCTGGCATCCACAGCCAGTGGAGTCGGAGCTCCGGCCAGCGGTGCTGCTTCCGCTGGCACTTACACCAGAGAGGCAGGATTCTGGTCCTACTACGAGGTACACAGCTAAATAAAATATACACTATACACAAACTCATACATACATTTGTTTTATATTTAATGTAGTTATTATATGCCATTGAAAATACACATTTTGTGATAATACTGTGTTATAAAGTTTTCTGCTGTTACTATCTTTAGTTTTTTTGCGAACAATGCAAAATTTCCCACCTATGGACTAATAAAGGGTTTTCTTATCTTTCTTATCAAATATAGTTAATAAGGCTGGACAGTTTTGGTGCCTGAATTTTGCTCGTTTAGTTCTGATCCTGCAATCGTCCCCAAGAAAACTAACAGGAAAATGATCTTTGAAATCTTTTGCATGAATGTAAAATAAACTCTCACAGAAGCCTATTTTGAGGAGTAAAACTGAAAATTATCTGCCAGTACAAAGTATAGAAAAGTCTCTATTGCCGGTGTGTGAGGACCAGAGAAAGAAGGTGGAAGTAAAGTAGTTCCTATACGACACGGTTTCTGCTGTTTCAATATGGATCCACCCACACATTCCTACTTACAGTGTGTGTAACCTTCTTTCTCGACTAGATCTGCACATTCAGTCAAGGAACCACCACACAGTGGATCCAGGATCAGAAAGTACCTTACGCTACCAAAGGAAACGAGTGGGTTGGATTTGACAATCAGGAAAGTTACCAAACGAAGGTAAGTCCAAAAGTTTGACCTCCGCTTTATGCATTATATTTGATCACCAGTTCTAGCGACACCTGACCGGGTTCTCTCCTGTTTCAGGTGCAGTACCTGAAAGATAACAAGTTCGGCGGTGCCTTTGTTTGGACTCTGGATCTGGATGACTTTGCAGGGCAGTTCTGTGGAAAGGGAAACTACCCCCTCATTAATCACCTCAAGAAACTCCTGAATTCAGGTATCTTACAGTTACTTAACTTTATGGTGGCAATAATTTACACCAGGCAGTGACAGTGCTTTGTACAGACTGGTACATACCGTACTGCAGTGTGTTTAAACACATTATCGGAAACCATTAGCTTAATAGACCTTGTCAGGTACTGAACACTGGGTCTTCTCTTTGTAAGGTAATTACATCTGGTGACTCTGAATAATTACCAGAGTGATGTATTAACTCTGAGGTGTCCTGCAGTAGCAGCACTCTTACTGAAGACTGTTTATCATTACATAATAAGTATTAACAATTGACTAATATTCTGCTTGTGTTTGGACAGACCTCCCCCCTCTACCCTCTCTCCCTACAACCACCCCCACCTCTCCTGGAGTCACTGATGCACCTCACCCAAGTACAGCCAGCACTGATCCCATCGATCCTCCGATTGATCCCACTGCAGCTCCAGGCGCTGAGGTCTGCGAGGGCAGAGCTGATGGTATCTACCCGAATCCTGATGACAAAACGTCCTTCATCCAGTGTGCTGACGGCAGGACCTTCAAGCAGCCCTGCCCTGGGGGTACCGTTTATAACAGCAGCTGCAAGTGCTGCAACTGGTCTTAAAGATGAACCCAGACGCTGCAGGACGTTGCCCTAACACCTACAGGCACTTGTTAAGTGTATATGAACATGAGACCACTGGCTTTAAGTTACTTTCTTTTGCTAGCACAGATTTCTAATGCTGGCGTGGTGCAAAATAATGCCCAAGTACTGCCTTAATGGACATTACGGCATCCTACAGCATCCCTTACTGTAAATATTTTGGCGTGCCACTCATTTTAACTTATCCATCACTGTTTTTCATCAAAATGCTTTAATCCTTTTTGTTTTGTCTGACTTTCAATTTTACAAATGAGTCTGTAGCTTGAAACTGTTCTTTTTTAAAAAGTATTATTATTCAACCAGAGCAAATATTAAAAAATACAAATAGTCAATAAACATGAGGAAAATGTAATGTTTTTATTGTCATTTGTATTTGATTTCACACAGAAAAAACAATCCAATTCTGAAATGAAAATCCTGCACCACATGTAGAGCTTGTTTGTGTGTGTACTGTGTATATTAGGAATGTCACGATTAACCGGTTTTGCAATTAACCGCGATTTAAATATTCACAGTTTAAAGTTAAAATGACACGATTAATTAATCGTAAAGGCTCCTCAACACTGTTTCTGTTAGTGCTCTTAAAAATGTTGATTATGACCGGGCGATCAGTGTATTGGCAGGACTCACCTGGACAGTACAATCAGACAATGTTTGCTCATTTGACTGAACAATGAACAATGGCAAAAATGTTACACGTTTTATTCCACCAATGAAGTGACTGAAGTTTGCTGTAGGGGATTTTTTTGGTCACCCCAACAATACAGAGGTACATATTCAAGACGATGGGTCTTTTAAGACAATAGTAGTTAAAAACGTCTACAGAATGTGATTGTCTGGCTACATTGTGAAATGAATACATGTGAAATAATCATGATAATGGTGAAACCATTATTATTTCCCAGATAATAATCATGCCATCAAATCTATAATCGTGACATACCTAGTGTATATTGAACAAAGGAAATGAACAGAAATAAGGCACAACTGTAGGACAATTAATTATAAAGCACTGAGCGTAGAGCAGATTCAGTTTCAGTTTCATTTAAGAAACGTCTTTATAGACGCTACAAATATAAAACAATTTAACGGCCTCAATAATACTGTAAAAAACAGAATGCTTCATGTATGTGTTCTGATTAACACCAGTAACTCATGGACCTTACTTTGGAAAATAGCTGGTCTGATGTTAGTCTTGAACCATGAAAAGTCCTATTCAACTTCAACCGTAATGATTTCTCCACCCAGAATCATAACAAACCTGCTCTAACTTCCACCACTTCATTCCAAAAACTCCAGAAAATCAAATAAAGCAACAGTGCAGTCTGCTAGACTAATAGTAATTGGTTATACATAGGTTCTTTTCATTGTCTTTGTATGTCAGTTAATGTGCTTTTGTCTGTTTTTACTACTGCTTTAATCAGTGGTAAAATAAAACAGATAAAAAATTTAAAACACAATACACTATATGGACAAAAGTTTGGTCTAGGCCCTTTACTTCCAGTGAAAAATGTTCTTAATTGCATGAATTGGAACAGAGATTGTGAGTCAGGCCTTCTCATCCAGCACCAGTGTCTGACCTCATAAATGCTCTACAGAATGAATGGACACAAATTCCAACAGAAATCTCGTCTTCCAAGAAGAGTGGAAGCTGTTATAGCAGCAAAAGCGGGACCATATTCATATGAAGGGTTATGTATTGTTGTCCCAATACTTTTGTCCATTTAATGTATTATTAGCACTTTCTCATCAAGAGGGATCCTTCCTAATTGTCTCTTGGCCGTGATAATAAAAGACCAGACATCCGGCTTGTCCGTGTCTTTAGAGGCAGATTCTAGTTCTCCACACATTCTTGATCTTCAGACTTCATGAAGAATAATTTAAACAGTTTTTTTTCATACACTCATTAAAAAAATCCTTACTGGCCTGAAATACAGTGCTCCTTGGTTCCTGTCATCAAAAGATTCTCTCTTTTTACCCATTCATGGAAAATACTGTCTGTAATACAGGTGTTGTAGAAAAGCTTAAGAACGGTTCACACTAAAACAACCGAAATGTCAAAGAATCCTTTACATTTGTATATAAAACATTTTTTCTAGATCATTCAAAAACGATTTCTTTCTGACACCCATTGGTTAAACCTCGCATTTCCAAGGAGATTATAGATTGCACATAATAAGATTGCACTCATTTACTGTATATTAAAGCACCAATCACCTACTAGCAAAGTCTTATTCCTTTTCTATTACAAATCCTGAGTCATTCATGATCGTTCTTGGTGCTCTAGATCATTCCTGAGACGCTGTCTTATCTGACAGCTAAAAAAACAACAACAAAAAAAAATCACAAAGGCCTTTATAATTATTTCACATCTTCTGAATGAGCAGATTCTATTAGAGTAATGAACCTGGGGCTCACAGTTCATGCTGGCTCGTGTGCGATGTAGGTAAGTTTCGGATGTCACCGTTCTGAATGAGCCCAAAGTAAAACAGCACAAGCTCCTCGTAGTTTTTGGCAGAAATTCTCTCGTTGATGCCGTGGAACCTGGACAGGGGAGTAAAAGGAGGAGAGAATGTGAGTCGTGGTTTCCTTTGTACGCCTCCCCCCCTCCCCCCAGCCTCAGAGTCTCGCGGCCTTACCTCTGCGGGTCCCCTGGTTTGAACCAGGACGGGGCGAAGCGGTAGATGTCCCCGGTGAGGTCGGTGTAATGACGGCTGTCGGTGTTGCCCACACAGATCCCTGTGAGCCGTGGACGCGAGCGACAGCGCGGGAGAGAGGACAGATTAAACAGCAGCATGGTCTCCTTCAGCAGCCAATGAAGCGTGTAAGTAGCTCTTCAGCCACTCATGCACTTCGACTGGATTAGGCAGAAGAGTGAGGCATAAAGACCCACAGACTCTGCTTTGATTCTATACACTAATGTATTCAGAACTTGTGGTTTGCTGCACTGATCTGACGTGTTCATTAGTATTGATGAGCACATAACCCCTGTGCTGGCCTCATTGCATTGGCTACCTGTGTCTTTTAGAGTGGATTTAAAAATTCTTATGTT
>JBBKCR010013027.1:0-12528 GCA_037577295.1 Ladigesia roloffi | reverse complement strand
GTGGGTGTGGGTGTGTGTGTGGGTTTGTGTGTGTGCGGGTGTGTGTGAGTGTGTAAGTTTGTGGACCACAGCCTGACTGTAAAGCGTATATGCCAATAATTAAGGATTACCTATATAATATTCTAGTTGGGGGATCCAGCACTATCAGCTTGGAAAAATAAGCCATTGTTGTCGGCATAAATGTTTCAGTTGTATGAGGCAGCCAGGAACACTGAACTGCCAACAATAAAAAGAACGTCTGGACATTCATCCCCGCAGTTAGCAGCTCTTATTTTCACCAGGCCCTATTTTTAGTGCTGCAATAAAACAGACACCCAGCAACAGCATTAAAATAACTGGAGATATTCGTGCCAAAGCAATCAGGCTTTAAGAGAAAAACAGCCATTTACCAACCGCAGCACTAATCACCACGAGTACACTGGACCCACATCGCTATGAATGGAAAAATTAATATTTATATACAGTACCGTGCAAAAGTCTGAGGCTTCTGGGAAAACCATTACTCAAAGCCGTCTACTACTGGCCAGACATGTTAATTTAGGGTTGAAAATCAGATATTACACTAAATCAAAACAACATCAGTGCTGTAAATAATGGTTTTCTGTATGGTTAAATGCTTGCTTTCCTCACAGAAGCCCAGTTTTACTTTTACCTGCCTGAAATATTAGGATCTTTTTGCTTTGTGAGGTTAAATTAGGCGAGTTGACTATGGAATTTTTTTAATCTACATAAAGACTTGTGGCATCAAGAAGATATCTGGAATCAAATCTATGTTCTTCTAACCAGCTATCAAAATATTAACTACTTTTAAAAAATATTGTTTTTTTTATTCCATGCAAACAAATTTTGCTGACTGAAAAAATCCCACTGCTGTTATAAAGGGTTTCAAATAATTTGTGTAGACGCTTAAGACATTTGCAACATACTATATATATATTAAAATGTCTATATATATAGATTAAAAAAGCTCCAGATTTTGTTCTTTATGTATAATTTCCGCTGCATTTCTATATCCTAAGCTGTGATGGTTTTTAAAACAGCAGGGGATGATTAGATTATAAATTTCATCACAATAATGGCCATGTTTGCCTGGTATCTGGAACAAACATGGTCATTATAACGATGAGATTACTCATCCAATAATGGTCACCTGGAGGATTACCATGGTGTGCGCTGTTCCAGAGATCTGAAAGGTCGTAGGAGGTCTGGTGCTTTTGCGAGGAACAAAGGCTCACAGCGAGATCTGAAATCAATGATCTGCCCTGATTAAATGGCATTATCATCCAAGACCTAATCCCTCCCACTACCCCCACCCATCCCCAAAAAAACAACAGTTGCGGGATGCGTCGAGAGCTAAATGAGGTTGGGAGGGGCTCGGAGATTGAAGTGAAGGCGTAAAAGTAGGTTGCAGGGAACGATCGCTCTAATCTGTGTTTCAAAAATATCTCCAGACCTGCTAAATATATTCCAGAGATAGAATAACTGAAGGGTAATTGTAAATACGCAAAAAATGTCCCGATTTGCAAAACCTGCAGTTCTGCACATATTTTTCAACATTTTTTTTACAAATGAATAAAAGATTTATGGATACGTCCAACAAACCTGTTTTGAAGGCTGTGAAGGTTGTTGGTGCTTGAGTCTAGAACACAGTGTAGAACAATGTATTCTCTTCACCAGAAATTCAGTAACTTCAAAATTAGCGTTTGTTAGATACCCTGCATGTTTGGTCAGTAGAATGAATATTCCTCTTTGGAAAGAAATGGGGTGGTATCTGTATGTGGTGGCTATTATGCTAAAAGCAATCTGTACTAGCTGGTTTGCAAATTATATTGCAGGAGCAAGTAACAATACACTTCTTTCCTCATTTACAGTGTAGTGTGAATCACTGCCATTTCTGACCTATATAGAGCTCTGAAAAAAAGAGACTGCTGTGAAAATGTTAAATTTTTCAGGTTTTATCTTTTATATGTGTAAGTTTTGACTTCCTCTGTTAGCGAGCGCTAGTGGTCGTGATGTTTTGTTTTTGCCTCCTATTTATGGGACTCGTTTTTAAATAAGTTTATGTTTGTGTCTGTGGTCACATTGTCAGCTGTCAGGTGTTTGTTTAAAGTGACTGTGTTTTATGATTGGTTCTTGTCAAAGTGTGTTTAGTGTTTAAGGTCTAGAGTTCATTTCTTCAGTTGCTGGTCATTAGCCTCACATTAGCCTCACGCTAACCCTGACACTCTCCTGCAAGTTACCCTGTACCTGTATATCTGCTGTTCAGAGTTATTTTTTCTGTTAGGCCCTTGTGCCTTTTGGTTTTTGTTTATGTAGAGTCTGTGTCTTTTATAAAAAAAAACCCAAAACAAAATCTCTGGAACCTGCATCTTCCGTCTCGCCTCATTCCCCGAGCAAGCACAACATGATAGGAGTATTGAACTGAAAAGCTGAACAGCAATTTCCAAATATAAATATTGTTCTTTAAAGCATTATTTGAAAGGAAATTACAAAATATCTGACTAAGAGGAATGATGCAGCATTGACAGAACTTGAATAATTCAAAGAAAACAAATCTCTCGTTCACCCTTAAACGAAATGGTAATAATGACATTTGAGGAAGTTCTAGTAGTGTTTCACCATCCAACAGGTCTCACTGTGAGAGGACAGTGTGGATTACAGCAGTGTTTTATATTTTTCCACATTAAATAAGATGTGATTCAGGTGATCGCTGATTAGTCCCTCATAAAGCAGAATGAGGAGCTTGTGTAGGAATTTAACAGACGCTGGCAAGGAATGGATTCAAACTCATGAATGCTGCTTTAAAAATAAATTGCAGGGGTCTCGTATTATACTCCAGAGCAGTAAACCACATTTTTCACACTTGATGCATTGAAAAAAAGTTTTTTTTTTAATGCAGTTTTTATTATCTTTACCTAAATTTGTATAAAATTTGCACATCCACATGCTACCTGCAATAGCTGACAGCATAATTTTCAATATGAATAAGACAAAGTGAGTGAACACCAATTTTTATGCGCAAAGTTTATGAAATATTAGTGGAAACATCTAACCCTGTTGATATTCCTCACCTAAAAAGATTCAATGTTGTTCTCATTCAGCAACAGCTCTGTCAGTTTATTTTGAGAAATTCATGATTTTAAAAATTTTCAAGGGGGTGTAGTGGGAAGCACTGTTGCCTCACTGCTAGAAAGTGTGGAGCTTTTAACTTCTTTCCACATCAGTGTGGATTGGTGATGCTAAAAGTTTGACCTGTCTGGGGCGTTTCTCCACACAGCGATTGGCTGGGATAGACTCCAGATGTTTTATTTACAATTTTATTGGATACTAGTTTTTATCGGAAACAAAGACATAAATTATCAACCAGACCTATTATAATTTGACAGAAGAATATAGTAATTGGCAGCAAACTTCTTTTTGCACAATAGAACAATTTATTCACATTCAGGCTTAAATAGCTGGACTTAGACTACCATAGACTCGGGACCTGAATGCCATTCGGAAAGATGCAGAACTGACAAAATCTTTCCACTGAAAAGTCTTAAACACCAGATTTCCAGACTTTTGTTCCCTCTAATTAGCATCTCCATTCACAGGAGAAAATGGTGACCCTGCGGTATATAAGCACTACTACCTCCTGACACTGGTTAAGGATAAGAAAATGAATAATTTTCAGTTTTTATTTTTTACATTATTGGTCCATTGTAATTTCAGTTTATAATACATAGGCTTTAAAAAGAATCATAGAAATAAATTAAAAATATCAAGCAATCCTCTTACACTTCGAGAAAAGAAAATAATCACTGGCACCAAAGAGCTTTTCTCACAATACAACAATGAATTTACATTCAAGTTTAAAGATCTTGAATCTGTTCTTTCTCACAAAATGTCAGTTTGGTTTGATTGACTCATACTCAGTTCCTCTGTTTACAGTTGCTGATTTCCAAACGAGAAGCTTATTCAATCGGGACCTGAATGTCATTTGAAAATCTTTTGCAAAGAAGCAAACTTCACACGTGTTTTTTCCACCGAAAAAGCGTCAAACTCCAGATTTCCAGAATTTTTGTTACTCTAACTAGCAACCATACTCTCAGGAGTGGACAGTATAAATATATCCTCCCTAAGACCACTGGGATAAGCTCCAACACACTGATGACACCGGGTATGGATGCATTAAATAAGAAAACGAATGATTTTCTTTAAAATCCTAGTAGTTACAATTCCTTTGTCATTTCAGTTAGTAATACATGGGCTTTAGAAAGGCAATTTGCAAGGTGTTTAGAGAGACACATAAAGTATCAAGTAATTACAGTCTGAAAGAACTAAATAATGATCAGCAATTGTCTAGTTTTTTCATAATAGAACAATGAATTCACATTAAAAAGTTTGTATCTGTTCTTTCTCTGTTTTTTCTCTGTTCTCTCTCAAATTGGTTTGATTGACTCATATCCGGATCCTCTGTGTACAGTGGCTGATTTCCAAATGAGACCAAATTGAATAGTGCAATGGGAGAAGCCTATTCAATCAGGACCTGAAAGTCATCTGGAAATCCTTCACAAAGAGGCAAAATCCACAAAATCTTTCTCCTAAAAATCTTAGACTCCAGATTTGGATCTTTCTGTCCCAATAATTGACATCTCCACTCACAGGAGAGCACACTGACCTTGCAATTTTTCTCCACCAACACAAACATGGCCAAGCAGATTGTCCTCTGAAGGTCAGGATGTGACGGGAGGTATTTGAACCTAAAGATGGACTTCCTCGTGTTTGCACCATAGGGTGCTCTTCTCTAGTCAGTGCTTTTAAACGATGCTCCAGGAGGGGGGCGATCGCGCTCATAATTTATCCCAGCATGTGGTCGAGGCTGTTTCAACAGAAGAGCGTTCACACGGCTTATGAAGATCAACTCCAAACTCTTTAAAGAATTCCTTCACAGCAGCACACTCAAGCACTGTGGAACAGCTCCTTAAAATGTGCTGCTCTGGAAATAAGAGCTTTTTTCTTGACAGCACTCATTTGTGTTGGGAAACGATGGCCGTCATTCTGTTTTGTTTTGTATTTGAGCATTTCAGGAGGAAGAGTGATTTTTTCCATTTGGACACAAGCCATTATAGTAATGGAGGTTGGTCCGAAATGCAGAGAATTGTGTGTGTGTTATTTTGTGCCAGAACTGGCCTGGAGAATTGCGGCATGAATGGGGAGCAGATAATGCCACCACAGATTTGGTGGATGGAAGGCTTAGATTTGTGAGTCATGGGTTTTGGTTTATTGTGGCAGTTTGTGTGTGAAAGCCGGAGGGAAATGTGCTGGGAGAGCTCAAAAAGCCACCAGAATAAAAAAAAAAAAAAAAAATTGATTAAATGGGCAGGAGAGCCGGTCCCTGATGCTAAATGACCTTTTAATCTGAGTATTGCGATTCTGTGGAGTGATACAGAAATTAGGGGAAATGTTTTTTGTTTGTTTGTTTGTTTTAAAACTGGAAAACAAATATAAAATCCATAGTCAAGAAATGAATGTAATATAATAAAACGCTGTATTGATTGTGCAGCTATAATTCACTGTAACTGATAAGAGGAAAAAGTACACACACACACACACACACACACACACACACACCTCCCGTATATGTACTCACTTCAACTTTTTAAAAATCAGGAGTAATTGTAAATTTTCTGTAATTTAATGTCAAAATATCATGTAGTGCGACCAATAATAACAATAACTAATATTAAATTCAAAATAAAATCTAATTTCTGTAGCTGAAACATTAAAAACTGATTCAATATGCTTAAGTGAATGGTATTTTTAAAACATTTTTATCAGTTTTATGTATTTTCCAGGAAAAATAAGTGGGTTAATTGCATTTTATTTGGTGACTGTGATATTGTAGAGCTAATATAAGAGATCACAAAACTCAAAAGAAAAACAAACACGTGTTTATAAACACTTGATAAATTGTGGACGCACCACATATTTTATTATTTGTGGTATAATATGTCATTGACCCGTTTATATATATTTAGGTGCCTTATTGCTCTTGAAGGAAATTCAATATACTATAATAATTTGCCTCATAAGTATCATATACCCACAACAAAACACTCATATTTGTAAATACATAAATGTACATTACACATGTATATACTGTGTATCATTGTGTGTGTTATACTTTTGAATATCCTGCACATGTACATTTATGACATTTAGCAGATGCTTTTATCCAAAGCGACTTCCATTCCCTTACTACAGGGGGCAGTCTTCTGTAGAACCTTGGTGTTAAGGGTCTTGCTCAGGAACCCAGAGGTGGTCTGGTGAAGGTAGGAACTGGACCCATGATTTCTTGGTCCAGAGGTGGGTATCCTACCCACTAGGCCTCCAACACCACTCCCTCTGTCAGTTGTTGCACCAGCTCTTCCAATGAAACCCGTTTTTTGGGATTTAGTTAGATTGAATTAAGTTACTCTTTCAAATGTAAAAAATCTATGTGTAAAGACGACGGCTTATTGGCTGTAATCTTGAATCTCTATCAACCTGCAGTGTTGATCAGCAGTTAGAGCATTAAAGACTGTTAGAGTGACGTGCTTTAATAGAAAGTAGTCAAGGGGTGCAACCGTGTGACGTCACGCACTGAAGGAGTAAAGTGGTCATTGCTAAATTCTCAGATTGGATTTGTTGGGCTAGAAATGTTATTTTTCCTACGAAGTAAAGACATGACAGGCTTGTCCTGAAAATGTAATGTATGACACCACAAACACACATCAGTGTGTCTTCCGGGTGGAAAGCCTCACCTCAGAACCTCCAAACGCAGATCACTGCTGCTATTAGATTATGGATTACAGTAATCCACACAGCCAAGGGTTAGTGTCGCATCAAGACTCAGACTCATTCAATCAGGCTAACGTGTGTGTCTCAGTCTGTGTTTGTGTGTGTGTGTGTTTGACCTACTTCACCAGCAGAAATAAATCAGCAAGGCCACTTTTGAAAATGACACAAAATGGAAAATCCCTAAAGTACAGAATGATGGGCTGGGCCTCCTGGCGAGGGCGAGGCATGACGCCGGATGGCATGTGGAGTGTTTCCAGGCATTTGGTGCGCGTGTGTGACGATGAAGAATCTTCTCCAGTGTGTCATCCGCGGCATCAGGGGCTTCTCGAACAACAACCAAACAAACAAAACACTCCACACCACCTGCATAAGCAGCCTGATGCCCACACAGCCCAGCTGGCATGAATGGCTCCATAGAATAAGAATGAGACGCCGTACTCAGATTCACATCCCTTTAATACCGCACAGACAGTCTGCCTTTTGGCTGCATGTAGTTCATTTACAATATTTATCTTGCACCAGTCATATTTCAAACCTTTTCCCTTGGAATCAGCTCGTACATTCATATATAAAGTGTAGCGTCTTCGTTTTTCAGCATCACAACGATTTCGATCACGCTGTCCAATTAACTCACTAGATTAAAAAAAGGACTATCAGTCCTGGATCGGCCTCCACAGATCCCAGATGTCAACATCACTGAAGCAGAGACAATCGGTTCTCTTTTGGACAGAGAACCCTAAACACAAAAAAACTCAAATAAGAGCTTTGGAATGTCATTCAAGAAGCCTGAAGAACTATTCCATAAGATACTTTAAAAAATCAGTGTGTTTACACGTGTGTGTGTGTGTGATGATGGATAATCTGAAAATAAACAGTTTGTTTTGGTCGTCCTCTAGTTCTTCATCGGTGGTCTGTTTCTGCACAGAGCACAGTGTTGGCGCACACACACACACACACACACAAACACACACAAACACACACAGTTGTTTGCTGGCAGGCGTTTTAGTTGTTTAATCAGCTCTTCACCTTCTCCAGCAGGCGGGTCAAACTGCATCTCTGAGGCCATGATGCCCCCCAATTTCATGAGCTCTGTCTATCACTAAACATACTGACAGAGAGAGAGAGAGAGAGAGAGAGGGAGAGGGAGGCCGAGGGATGAAAGCGGAAGAATCTGCTGTGTGCTGGTTCAGCATAACCTTGCTCTCCTCCTTTACCTTTCCCTCTGCCCGCCGAGAACGAGCGACTCAAGGAGAGAAGCGAAGAGGAGAGAAACAGCTGACAGCTCATATTTTGTTTTGATTTGTTTTTGGGATTTTTGTTTTGATCTGATGATCAGACACAGGAGAGCCGATTCCCTTCACCTCTCCACGCCCACCCTCGGCTACTTGTGTGTTTTGGACACTGTTCTGAAACACAAAATGTGTTGCTTGTTTTTCAAGCGTTTTGGCTTGGATCCATGTTCGATTGGTGTGTGTGTGTGTGTGTCTGTTGTATGATGATAGAGAAGGAAAGTCTTCAGCTGAAATTTGAAAGAATGGAAGTGCAGTCACAGAGAAACTGGGGGGAATTTCGGTGCCTTCCAAGGAACCAATATTGAACAACCTGCCTTGCCTAGAAGATCTGAGAGTGTACGGACGGAATTTTAGATTTAGAAACTAAGAAAAACAAGTAAAGGCAAGAAGATCGGGGAGTACTGTGGTTCTGCACAAGCAGTAGATCCAGTAAGATGTGAGGTTTGGCCTCAGTGGATCAGATTAATTTGTCCAGCAGGTCCCACAGACACTTGATCAGATTGAAATGGGAATTTGCAGGACAAACAATTCCTTTAATGCTTTTACACTGGCTTAAGGAACTGCTCTGTAATACAAACAAATTATTTTTCCATTATAAATAAAGTGACTCATATCTGATCCACATGGAGACTGACATAACAAGAGATGGACTTGGAAACAATGTAAAGAGAAAACAAAACAACACAAAAAACCCAATGTACACACACAACTAACAACTGGGAAAGTCGACAAAGTACAGGCATTACCTTCTATTTGGGCTGAGATCAATTTGAGTGGGAGATTTTAATGCCTTGAGAAATAAATGTGGTCCAGGACATCAGTAACAGGTTAGCTGGCGTAAGTTGTCATTGCAAGACCATGAAAATTAAAAGACCACAATTGGAAAAGTGGCTCTGACAGAAACAATTTATGGATGTGGTTGCAGGATGAAGACCGACCATAAAGTGTGTGGAGGGAATTGAATCAGAAACTCCATCAACCACCTGAGATACACTGGATAATTAAAGTGAGATACGACTCTCGTGTCACTGCTGAACGGGTTAGGTGCATCTATCAATGGAAAAATATCATTTGTGATCTTCCTCAGTCTGTATCTGTATGTTGTTTGCAGTGTAAAGGGATCCTCTTGCTGAAAGAGGGAACAGCGTCTCCATGAAGGGCTGAACTGGGTCTGCGGTGATGTTTGGGTACATGGCCCCTGGCTTTGGTTTTGTCTGCACAGTCAATAGGAGCAGTTCAGGAACTTGACTCTTGTCAAAGTTTCACCTCGCTTCTTTTCTGACATGTTTTTGGGTTTGAGTCGTTGGTTCATCAAGTGACCATCAAAGCCCAATTAGCTAACAAACACAGTCTGAGCCGGAAACAGAATTGAGTAGTTCATCTCTCGAATCTTTCGTTCTGTTCATTCTTTTGTCATGTGACCACTTACTGACTGAGAAAATTCTCGAAAATCCCAAGGATTTGAAATAGGTGAATCAATAATTCCAATACAGAAACTATTGGAAGTTCCACGAATGTGCATGCGCAACTGAACGAATCACTCCCATGAGATGACACATCCTTCCCGAGTGTGATGGCTTTAGCAAAGAAGGTGGTCTCGTCTGATGAATCAGTTCTCTGTCCAAAAGAGAACCGGCTGTCTCTGCTTCAGTAATTCTTCCTTCTTTGATAAATTCATGGTCCACTTCTGAAAATGACGTGCCCATACCAGGAACTTTTGATCCTGGACAGGTACCAGCAGGGGGCGCTGGACTGTTTGTTCCAATGGCTTCCTATCAGAACGAACAGAAATTTCTTCATCAGTTTGTGCTACAGTTGGTCCTCTGAGGGACCATTCGGGCTGGTCTTTACTCTCATGTGCATCAGTGAACCTCAGGCACTCATGACTAGGGATGGGTACAGAAACCTGGTTCTTAATCTGCCCTGGTACCTAATTTTAAAAGACTGAAGGATTGATAAATACTGATGGTAACGGTTCTGCTGTCGGTACTGGAGAAATAAAACACACACACACACACTCTAACACACACACAAACACACACACACATAGCCTTAGAGAACTTGTGCTTATGGAGTGATGATGGCAGAAAGAGCCAAACGACCAACCGTATTGTTACCTGACTTGTGGAGCGTTGTTTTTAGATCATGGTTAGGTTTAGGGTTAAAGTGTTGTTATTCTGTTCTCAATTTGTTTTGTTTTTTGTTTTTTTTTTAAATCTACAAAAATTACTGAGAAGAAAAATGTACTGAATTGATAGATGGTATCAATATAAGTAGTAATACCATTAAAACCTTAATGATACCCGTCCCTAATCATGACCCTGTTACTGGTTTCCAGGTTCTACTTCTTTGGAGCAAATTTCGTCTGCACTATCCCCTACATGTCAAGAACCCCCTACAAGAACTGGCATTTTGGAGGTCGTGTTGTCTTGCTATCACACTTTGGATCTTGTCACCATGGCCATTGACTAGAAGGATATAAACTTATGGAGCAGAGGAACTGGGTTCCCAAAATGAGGCGGCTCCATCTAGAACCTCTGGATGAGCTGGAGAGGAACATTACCCATCAGTGCCTGACCTGACTTGTACTGAAGCAAATCCGTGGCTACACTGCCCCTGTTTTC
Organism: Ladigesia roloffi; assembly: GCA_037577295.1. Classification (NCBI taxonomy): domain Eukaryota; kingdom Metazoa; phylum Chordata; class Actinopteri; order Characiformes; family Alestidae; genus Ladigesia; species Ladigesia roloffi. Next base: position 1,787 of record JBBKCR010013027.1, on the reverse strand, counting down.
CCCTTCAGAGAGAAATCTGAACAAACAGGTGCCTAAATCCTTTTTTGAACAGGGATCCAGAGTGACTGGAAAAGTATAGGTTTCAATTATTGTCCCTTAAAATGGATACGGTTTCCCGAAATAGTCGTTGGTTTGTTGGTTTGTATCTGTACCTGAAACAGCCAGCAGGAAACCGAGACCAGTCTTATTCCGCATGCGAATGTGGTCATCTGTCTGATCTGGGGTCAGCAAAGCAGGGGCAGCAGATGGGAAGATGAAGAGCGAGGCCAGGTTTAGCACTGACCCAGAACCAGTTAGAGAGGGCAAGTCTCTCAGTAATGTTCAGAGAGGAGTAGTTTGTCACTCCACAAGAGGGCACTGCACCCATTACTCACTGTGATGTATTAAACTCTCTAACCCCTCTACACACACACCCACATAGTCTCACTCACATACACACACACAGACACACACACGCACATACACACACACACACACACACACACACACACATACACACACACACACAAACAGACAGGGAATGAATCAAACAGACAGACTGGCTGTCTGCTGCATGTAGGAGGGCCTTGCAAACAAGAGAATATCTCTAGGGGAAAATAACTCTCTCTCTCTCTCTCTCTCTCTCTCTCTCTCTCGCTCTCTCTCTCTCGCTCTCTCTCTTTCTCTCTCTCTCTGGCATGACTGTATCAAATAGGCTGCCAGAGAATAGTAATTGTTCACATCAGAGAATAATTTGAATGATATTGTTAATAATATTACTGATAATACTACTTACTACTAATACTACTGCTACTAACTACTACTACTACCTCTACTACTACTACTACTACTACTACTACTAATAATAATAATAATAATAATAATCATCATCATCATCATCATATTAATAATAATCATAATATTAATAATAAGCATAATCATAATAATAGGAATGATAAGAAAAAGATGCAGACTAATGCAGTAGTAGTTGTGGAAGTGTCATTATTAAGAATATAGTTGCATTTGCTCTCTGCTCGTTAACCAATAAAGCATCTCCAAAGGGATTAGAGAGAGATTAACTACAGAGGGGGTAAAGAAAGATTGTTTATTTACACCTGCAAAGGTAAAACATCTTATTGACATTACAATTTAACAGTAATGTTTCAGTGCTGCCTGAATGCACCGAGCCGAGTCCCACAGACAGGCGTCAGTAGTGTGTGTGTGTGTAATGTCCAGGTTATTTTGTGTCTGTGTGTGTTCTTGTAGCCAGGTAACGCTGGGCTGTGTTTCAATGAGCAGAAGTGGGCCCTGTTCGATTTCAGCTTCTTTACATTCAATTACTTTCAGCTGACTTCCTATTTAATAAACAGTCGATAGTAGGAGAGTAAGACATTATAATAGTTGAAATACGAAGTCCTCAGTAAATATTTTGATTTAACACGCAAATATATCTAACTTCTCTTGGCAGTCCAATTTTAAATGATGACATTTCCAACTCCTGACAGCTAACAGGCTACCAGGCTCCTCCTAAATCTCCTGATCAGGAAGCTTTTGCTGCATATTTGATTGTAAAAACATATTTAATTGTAAAAAAAAAAAGATCACATTGATGTTCAGCAGATAATCCTTGTTTGACTACAAATGTGTGTTCCAAACAGACTCCATTTTCCCAAGTTGTTGAGATTGATGACAAATCACACATGCCTTTTAAACACTAGCATGTTTTACAATATCCTTGTGTTGTCAATAATATATTAATGAAATAATAAGAATTATTTCGTAAATGTCTCTCTCTCTCTTCTCTCTCT
>JBBKCR010012982.1:0-12529 GCA_037577295.1 Ladigesia roloffi | reverse complement strand
TATATATATAAATGTATGAAGTTCCTACCGTTATAATCTTTAAAATAAGTATTTAAACTGACTGTGAGAAAATCACATGTTCAGACACATTTAACCCGATATTTTTTTTAAGAAATCCTGGGCAGCTCATCCAGTTTGCCTTCATTCTGAAACTGAAGTCTTTGCATTTCCCTTTTTGTTCCTCATACCGAACATAGTAAGTCTCAGAGATTTATATGGAAGGCTTCAGTTCTGCACTGGGAAAACCCAGAGTTGGGCCCACACTGTGGTAAAAGAAGATGATGGGGGGGAAAAAACCTAAAAAAAACCCCACCACAAACCCGGTTGTGAAACACTGTAGGAAACAAAAGGGCAGAGTGTGGCATTTATGAGCTGATTTAATGTACGTCAATGTGATTTAAATGAACCACCAGGCCCTATGAAAATGTAATTTATTCTGAACACACACCCCTTTCTAATGATGTAATGTGTGGGAGAAAGTTTTCTACACTCCCTGACCACTTAATCCAAAAACAACTCCCTTGTAGGACACTGTAGACCATCTGCTTCATCAGGGCTTATGTTCTGAGCACAGAGCTCTTTCACCTAGCTGTGACATTGGGAGAGTTGAGAGAGATACACCATTAGCAGTTGTATGGTCACAATGTTTACTACTTTCTTCTTTGTCATATAAATTATAATAAATTAAAGAAATGTGGGGAAAAGGTTAGTAATAAAGGACAATGTTTTGTGATATGGATCATATAATTAATTACTCAAAGCAAAACAAATTAAAGTTTAGCACTTTAAAATGTCATGTGTGTTCTGTCCTTATACATTGACCTCTAAATAAATTATTATAATTCATTCTTTGGAAAGTAACACTGGAGCATGTTAGCCTGTTAGCTAATTCTGTCTGCTGGTCACACACCACCTGATTTATAAACACATGTACTCTTTTCTCTTACAGCTCATAACTGTGAAGAGATCACTGATCTTAACCTGAAACACTCCATCACTGGCCCAGCTCTCAAAGTGAGGCTTCTGCTCCACACACGGAACAACGTGACCTGCGGCCAGCTGCTCGACCAGGAAAACCCTTTCAGTAACTTTTTCCTCAATGCAACTCTACCCACCACGTTTATAATCCACGGATACCGGCCCACTGGCTCCCCTCCAATCTGGCTGCAGAAGATCGTGACGGCCCTCCTGACCCGCAACCACATGAACGTCATCGTGGTGGACTGGATCCGAGGTGCCACCAACTTGAACTACCTGAAAGTGGTGGAGAACACAGTGGCGGTAGCTTCCAGTCTGACCCAATTCATCAAGAAGCTGCAGGTAGGATTTATTTGTGACCTGTTTTAATTGGATTGTGTGTCATTTACAATTTCGAAAACATTTCCTAAATAACTGAATACATTTAAGAAGCGCACAAATGCGATTTGAGTGTAACCTAGCTGACGAGTAATGGAAGCTAGCTGTTATTATTGTTACTTCTTCTGATTCGGGTGCTCAGAGCTGACTGAACTGCAGTTCAGGCTGTATAAAAATCTGACAAAAATCTTATGGTAGCCTGCTAATTAACTTTATCTGCTCACCAAGTTGCTTTAATGTTCGTGTTCTGCTCATTTCCTGGTTGCTAAAATCAATGTCTGAATCAGAACTTTTTTGTACTTTTGAATCATATTTCAGCTTTCTCCTTGACTTCACAGAGAGATCAACTCTAAACACAGCAACTAAGACACCTAGTTTAAGGAATCTCTCAAGCTAATTAAAATAAAATAACCTGAAGGGCCTTAGAAATGATCAATTCTCTTTATTAATTTCCTTATTTGTACACTTTAGATGGAATTTTTGTCTACACCTGTAGTAGGTATCTGAGCCCCTTGGGCCTTAAGGGCTAAGGCAGGGGTGGGCGAATCCTGTCCTGGAGGGCCGCAGTCCAGCACGTTTTGGTGATTTCCCTCCTCAGAATCACCTGATTTAACTTGCCAGTTAATTGTCAGGTGTAGTGAATGTGTTTGAGGAGGACTACCATCAAACTGTGCTGGACACCGGTCCTCCAGGACCGGATTTGCCCACCCCTGGTATAAGGCCTCATAACATGGTAATTGTGGTTAAGAAATGTTGCATCAAGATCTATATATTGTGACCAGTCTGGCCATCCCTGGTTAGTGAAGAGCAAATTAGTCATCAGGTTTCATAAATGTTTTGCTCTGTTGTGTGCAGGGTCATTTTTAATGTGAGGGGGGGGCGCATCGGTCATCGTGTGGGGGTGAGGTTTGGGAGCGGTGTTTGCATGGATGGGTGTATGGGTAGCTGGTATGTGCAAATTCTCGGTACATTTGAGGTGCTGCTTCAGACATGGATCAGTCAACATGCTATCTTCAATTTTCTTTTGTCAAACTATGGCTTTAAGACAAATTCTAAATGTTGAATCTTAAATCTAAATGTTCAGTCTAAATCTAAATGGTAAATCTATATCTAAATGTTAAATATAACTAAATCTTACATCTGAATCTAAATGTTAGATATATATCTAAACCTTAAATATAAATCTAAAGGTTGAGCTCTAAATATTCAGAAGATATGCAAATTGGCCACATTCCATGATCACAATTGTTTGTTACTTAGCAGAGGGCTGAACTGCATGCTTTGATATTCCCTCAAAACCATATGTGATTTACCTTAAATGATCTCAAACCTAAATGTTAAATTTGAAAAATATATATCACACTCTAAATCTGTAACTTCAAAGGTAGATAGACCTAGGTGACACTTTTCCAATGACACCTCGTTTGCCCTAATAGCCCCTGTTTTTCGGAGTTATATAGCTGAATTTTATAACCTAAGTCACTAAGTGCTGTCTAGGTAGATTGTATTTAGAAATTAAATGATCAAAAGCATTAAAGTTCCATCCTCAAACAAGTCACCCACCCTACCCATACCAAGAGTAGGCCATAAATTTAAACCTGAGTCTGTAATACTTGGCAGAAACTCTGGATTGTTCAGAATTGGCAGAAGAGGTGAGGTTATGTCATTCTTGCCTTCCAGCCTATGTATAGCAAGCCAAGCCTTGAGGGTATTGTGTATTAAAGGGCTATTATACAGAGTTATACGTAACTTTGTATTGGAAATAAATAATATGTTTTGTAGGGGACAGCTGCACTGTGAGGGTTCAAGATCAAGCCACACTGATTTAGGGTCTTAAACAAGCCATTCATTAATAAATATAAGATGGCAAGCCAACTGGTATAATCTAATATTTGGGAGATCCAAGCCACCTTTATCATTGGAGAGCTGAAGTTTAGCTAGTTTTAATCTGGGCTTACTTTTGCTCCAAATAAATAAGCTGAGCCACCCATTTAACTATTTTATAGCCTTATTGGACATTAATATAGGAATGATTTGCAATGGATACAGTAAGCGTGGCAAGACATTCATTTTTATCAGAGACACCCTCCCCAATCATGACAGAGAAAGAGTCATCCACCTGTTCAAATCATCACAGATTTGTCCTAGCAATGGTGTAAAATTGGCTTTATATATTTGCTTGAAAGTAGGGGTTACATGAATACCCAAGTATATAAAACCATCCTCAGAACATTTAAAGGGAAAGGAGGGATATTGATTGGTGGGCTTCTTATTGCCTAAGAACAGGGCAACTGATTTCGAAAAATGTATCCTATACCCAGAGAATTGTCCAAACTCCTGAATAATATCTAAAATTTTTGGCACAGACACCTTAGGATCTGATAGAAAGAGCAATATATCATCTGCATATAAGGAGATTTTGTGCTGCCTACCTCCCAGTGACACTCCAGACACACACACCCCGCCCCCTCTTATCCTCTGAGCAAACGGCTCTATCCCTATTGCAAAGAGCAATGGGGAAAGGGGGCAGCCCTGTCTGGTGCCCCTAAATAGGGGGAAATTGTCAGATCTATGACCGATAGTAATAACAGATGCAGTAGAGTCTGTGTAAAGCAGGGGTATTCAATTAAAAGTCACAGAGTTCCAGTTATTACATTTCGTCCCAGTAGAAGGTCCGAACTGAAGTCCATGTTGTGTCTAAATTTTCATATAGTTTACTCAAAATGTATTGTTCATTTCCAATGCAGAAAATGAACTGAGTGCACAACTAAATATTTTACTATAAATAGAAGGAATGCCAGGCAAATACATTTAAGTTACAAAACACATTCCATTATCGATCAAAACGTGTTGTAAACGTTTTTTTTTCTTCGGGTCGGGTTTTGGGTCATTATCTATGACTAGTTTGGCAGGTTGGGCGGGGGGTTTTGGATCTCCTGAAAGGTCGGTTTGGGCGGAGTTTTTAAAAAAGCCTACCCGCAGAACACTACTACATATGATAATGAAATAAGAGTCATTTGGGAGCCGAAAGAACCGGTGTTGTGCCATAAAGTGATCATCAGCCAGAACTTGATTGCCATCTGCGGGAGCGTGCACAGCTGCTTAAAGCTCTAGCACCCCAATTAATTTATTAAATATCATTCAGGAGGGTTATATTTGACACATCATACTGCTAACATACCATTATAACTGCTAAATACCTTGAAAATGAACATTAAATATGGTTATATGCTGTTTTCTAGCTGCCAAAAAGTGATTACAGCTTATATCTTCGGCAGAGATTGTGGCCATAAAGTCTCTAGTGACATGCTACACAAACTTTGCAGCCAAAATCAAAGGCTTGAGTTCTCTTTTTACGCGTAAGGGATAGAAAACAAATGAGAGGCGCAAGAACCCCTAAAAAACCCTACCGCCTCCAAGCCTCCATCTTGCTTCCCCCATCACTAGTGTTCTTATCCCACAAGGTATGGTAGAAGGCTCCAGTTCTCCACCAAGCAGGCCGAAATTTTCTATTGTTTTTTTCTTCCACTGAGAAAAGTTGATCCAAACAACAACACCAGAGCAAGCACCTTTTATAACCATAGCAACCATCTTGGGACTCCCAAGCAACCACCTCCAACACCAAAGCAAACTCCCAGAAAAACCACATTGTATCCCATAGCAACCATCTAGCAAAACTATGCAACAGCCTCCTACACCTGCGAACTGTCTAAAAACGACTTAGCAACCACCACCTATACCAGGGGGAGCACCTCGGTGTCCAGCACAGTTTGATGGTAGTTCTCCTCAAAAACATTAATTAAACCTTGCAATTAACTGGTGAGGTGAACCAGGTGTTTCAGTGAAATCACTCAAACCTGCTGGACCAGGGGTTTCCCACCCCTGTCCTAAACCATAGCAACAACCTAAAACCTACTTAACAAACCACTCCGACACCATAGCAACCACCTTTTACACCATAGCAACCACAAAAAAATGTATTTTGTCTTTACTAAAAAATTGTACCATTCTATTTTGCCAGGGAACACGTCTTATTTTGTGCCACTTTTAAGAAAATCGAAATGGTTAAAATCCATTTGTCCTCTATTTTAGTCTGTGTTAGTCAAAATGATGACCTCAGGTGAATGGAAGTTCAAATGGAAGTTCAAATCTTATAATGTTCACATACATTTGAATAACTAGGAAGCTCAAATGCAACATTAGGTAGTGATAACCATATATTGTAGATTTAGAATCAATTAAAATGTTGAACACAAAAATAGTGAAGCCCAAATGAACACAACAGGAGCGTTAAGTCCTAAAATCTAAGAGCCCCAGATTAGAGGTCTGCATTCCGGACCCACGGGACCTGAACAGATTTTTTGCTACGCGGGAATAAATTTACAAACAAAATGCGGTAGCGGTCGGTAACTCTGGTGTAATTTGTACGGGAGCGTGCGGTCTAATAATATACCGTTCCCGACGTCCTTTCTGAACAGCATATTGACACGTTTCACTGCGATTTGTACCTGAATCATATCTGTGCTTTACTCACTCTTATCGAGCACCTGTATGGCCTGCGCTCGTGACAGTTATGCACACGCTGCATGCATGGATTGCGTCACACATTTTTTTGGCAAGGTCTGTGCAGGCAGGATTTGCATAATGATCATCAGAGCGGTCTGTACTGCGGATGTAAAGTGTGGATGCGCTGTCCTTGAAGGGCGTTCAGCTTGGACTAGAAAATGGTCAGTTTACTGTTAAGGAACCCACATCAGTCTGATGTATGGGAACAGATAAAAATTTAACGGGAACGGGGGGAGGCCCCTGTGATCCAGCTAATACATATAACTGCATGCACACAACAGTATGACGTTCTGACCGTAGTCAATTCATAAGAAGATGAGTGCTGGTACTACTACTAATATGAAGGTGGCCCCTGTAATACTTACACACACACACACACACACACACACACACACACACAAACCCACACAAATACAAACTACTCTCTTAAACTAAAGGGCTCTTCTCTCCCTCTAGAGAATATTTTTGTGTCTGAGCACCGTGAGCAGCCATGCGCACAGTGGGCCAGTAAACACACCTTCATTTGCTTGTTAATTTTTAACACAAGTACATATATGGAATCGAGGCATGGTTACTGTGTACAGTTTGTGTGTGTGTGCATGCAAATGTGTGTGTAAGCGGGTATAAAAAATGAATGATTGTACAAGCAGTGCAAAAGTCTCAGCTAAGATGTGGCCCTTTGGGAGTTTTTTCCGCGGGTGTGTCAGCGCGCGCGTGTGTTGCTAGTCCGTGTAGAACATGTAGTGTTAGTTTCGTTTTCGAGCCAGCGCATGTTGAGATTAAAAACATATATTTTAATATTTGGCTGTATAGAGCAGGGGGGCCATAAGGGGGGCCAGGAGCAATTCTAGGGGAGCTCTCTCTCTCTCTCCCTTTGCTTTGCTCATGAAGAATCAGAAAAGTTTATTACACAATTGCAAAAGTGTAGAGGTCGGGTTCAGGGTCTTCAAAGAGCTTCTGAAGTCGTCTCTCACCTTCCGATCAGAGTTCCAGGCTTTATAGGTAAAAATCCCTTGAAGCTTTAGTGCACTGTCATCTGTCCTGGGTCCATGCCCAAATTAGGAAAAGGGAAGAAACTTCTCTCCCTCAGATGATCACCTCTAGTCTACGTAATTTATCAAGCCAGGAATTCTTGACCATGAAACAAGGGCTTCATGGGCTCACATGTTATGACTAGGAATTAGAATCTGGCGTCAGAGTGTTTTTGGAACACAAGACAGCAGAATGTGGAGAAACATGTTTTTCACCTAACTGACCAAAACATTTTTTGACCATAAAGTTCTAACATGCATGGTATGGAGACCATAGGTCCCTAACTTCTAACCTTAAATGAATCGCACAACAATCAGGAACTGAATAAATGAATCACTGACTCACTACTGAGTGTGAATACATGTAAATGAATAATTAATAATAAAAAAATAAATGAATAAAATTATGAATTTCTCAAACATGCCACAGCACACATTGTGAACAATATGAATGTGTGTGTGGATTGGTGACTTACCCAAAGCAACTTCAGCAATGACACTACCCGTGTTGGGATTCGAACCCACAACATTCTGATTGCAAGAGCAGCTCACCACTAGACCATCAGCTGCCCCCAATTTGTTTTTATTGTGTATAAACTTTTTGGATGCTTCTCGCAGGTTAGATGTAAATGCAGGTCACTGCATTGCTTGGCAAACCAAAAAAATGTGAGAAACTTTCGGAAAGCCTGGAGAGCTGCTCCTCTGTTTCCTCACAACGTCTGGATCTTTGGCCAAAACCGATATATCTGTCGACCTCTAGTCATTATTAAACCTTCAGTTTTTTTTACTGAAACAGCAGTTAGATGGCAGACTGGTGTGGCAATGGTGTGTGTGTGTGTGTATGTGTGTGTTTCAGCAAGAAGGGGCAGCTCTCAGCTCCATCCACATGATCGGGGTTAGTCTGGGTGCTCATATTTCAGGGTTTACTGGGGCTAACCTCGGTGGAAAGCTCGGCAGAATAACAGGTAAGAAATTGCCAGCTGCTTGGCTTATATTTTATTGAATTGCATTATTTAGTGTACATATAGTGTCATTTAATGCATGATATGATACTATATCATTAAGAACAGACATGACTGGGCCCCCGAGGATAGCCCCTTATTCTTTGCCTTTTATTTACTGATTGAAATAAATAAATAAATATGTTTTCTTCATATATCCTCACTCAATATTTATATAATCTTGATATTAGCTTGTTCATTTGGATTCAAGCAAACTAGCAAATTTTATGGTGGCACACCAATACTAAACATCAAAACTGTATAAAATACTGTGGTAAATGCGATCATAAATAATAAGTATTCTTATTAAATATCAATGTTTATGCTGGACACAGCCCTGGACCCCGCCGGACCCTCCTTTACAGGGAAAGATCCGAAGGACCGTCTGGATCCCTCTGATGCTAAGTTCGTAGATGCTCTGCACACAGACATGGATGGTAGGTTCATCAGGCAAAAAGTTTACCTTGCAAAATAGATTCATACACGCAAGAATAACATTTTAAAAATCCTCAATTACAGAAGTGGAGCTCTGAGGTCAATGTCAACAAAACTAAAATGAATAGTCTCCCAAATCTTTTCAGTCCAAAAACTGTAATTGAATTGAATTTTTTTTTTCAACTTTTATTTTAAATAATTTTTGTTTGGTTTTATTTTTTTTATTTAAATTTTTTTTTCTTCATTTAAAACTGAATGTGGTTAGGGTTAGGGTTACGGTTAGGGTTAAGAAAGTCTAGAAGTTTGGGTGATGATCTGGGTGACTATTTAACTTCTAGTTTCATAAATGTGAGTGTGGTAGCTCCAGATCTAAAATCAAAAGGGGAAAAAGAATGTTGAACTTGGAATCTAACTTAACCGCCCCGACCATATCTGGGGATGGTGGAACATTTCTGGTTTATTTCTCATTAAACTGTTACCGATCTGTTTGTTCAGCATTCGGCTTCCGGAAACCCCTGGGACACGTTGACTTTTACGCAAACGGTGGTGCCGATCAACCAGGCTGTCCTAAAAGCATCTTCTCAGGTCGGTTCAACCTCTCTCATAACACACCGTAAATGCATTTTCCCCTCAAAACAAGCATGTGAATGCATTCTACAGCTATCTGTACATGACAAAAGTTTGAGCTCTATGGCACACTGCTGGCAAAGCATTTGTTGCAGAACCCTCGGTTTCACAGGGGCAAAGCAACTGTGTGTCACATGAAATATTCAGAGGTTTTGTTTAAATAAAAAGATTGTGGGGCCCTGTCGGAGCCAAACTTCATATCTTTGGAAAAAGTGACTTTGTGGAAGAGGCAAACAACAAAGTGTTTGTTTGACACGTTCTACTGGTCCATTCGTGAAATGTTGACACAATGCAACAGGCAGTTTGTAGTTGATTCTGAAAAAGGCAACAAAATAATTAAAATATCCTTCTCTTGTTCCTTGGGCACACAGTGCTGTTCAAGTCTGAGGAAAGTGTGGTCATATGTATGCATTTGTGTAGGACAGATATATTTGTTCACAAAGACAATCGAATCATCTGACTGACTCCATCAGTGTTCTCCAAATGTGTTGATGGGTGTAAGAATTGGTTGATGGGTGGGTGGGTGTAAGAATGGGTAGATGGGTGGATGGGTGGAAGAATGGGTAGATGGGTGGATGGGTGGAAGAATGGGTTGATGGGTGGATGGGAGAGTAAATGGGTAGAAGAATAGAAGGACAGGTGGATTTTAATAGGAGGATATTCGGATATGTGGGAGAAAAACTGACCACCATGTTTAGATGCTAAGATAGTAAAACAGCTGCACATATCTGATTAAAAAGATCTAAGAAACAGACGATTCGGGTGTTACCTGTTTGACAGCTACTGACACGATATATTTTCCACAGAAGTTTCAGAAATAGCTGGTAGAGCATGTGAAAGCTCCGAGCTGTGTGAATCAAGAAGCCTTACATGGTTTTAATCTCTTTCTTCATTCTTAGCCTCAGTGAGGCGTTACATCTCAGCTGCCGACAGAAAACATTGTGTTTATCGTTCTCTGTCTCTCCTTCTCCCCCTCCCACTTCACCCCATCTTTACAGGTTCACAATATTTTAAATGTGACCACCAGAGGTCAGTGTTTCTCTATTTGGATTCTATGAACCGCACATGCCCAGTCACTGCCTACCCCTGTTCCAGCTACTCTGACTTTTTGGACGGAAAGTGCTTAAACTGTTCTTTGTTCGGAGAAGCAGGATGTCCCGTCTTCGGTAAGATGTCGTACACGGACACTCGGTCTCTGCTGGAACACAGTAACACACACGTGTATTTATGTATGTATATGTATGTATGTATGTGTATGTATATATGTATTAGGGGTAGACTTGTAGTCCAGACCGCCCAAACCAAGACCAAGATAATACAGAGACCAGAGGGTATCAAGACCAAGACAAGACCAAGGCCAAGACAGACCGAGTCAAGACCATGACAAAGTGGAAACGAGACCAAGACAGAGACCGAAATTAAAAGACTTTCTTAACTTTTGTGTGCTGTTGAGGACTGACATGACATTACTGACTGGTCCTAAAGTCATCTGACTAAACAGCTAACACCTCCAACAACTGTCTATAGAAGGCGAAATATGTAACTGATTGCAGTAATACTTTATATATAGATAAATTGTAACATCAAACTGAAGATTATAAACTTGAAATTGCATCATGTTCCATTGTAGAAGTACTAGTGAAATTACACAGTTTGGTATCAACTTCCCTGAAATGGATTCGGCCTGTCAACACAAAGTGATATGCATATGATGTTTAAAAGTCAATGGTCACATTTATTTATTCAAATCCAATTTAAGTAAAATTCTGTAATCAAATATAAAAGACATGCGCACATGTCAAATGAATCAGATGCAAACTACAAATGTGCATACCAATACAAATTGTGCATTAGTAAGAATAAGAACAAGTGCTTAAAAGATTCTGACATTTCAGTGGCATGTGATTACAACACACTGCCAATTAAATCAAGAACAAATATTTTGAACAAATATTACTTAATTCTGAACTACTTAAGTCTGAAGTTACACGCATACAAAATAACTGTGTATAATAATGACATGCTGTAGTAGCCCTACACACTGGACTGTTTTAGTAGGACAACATAGGAGAAAACACCAAAACATGATAACCACATCAAACATGATAATTTTGCTGAATCAGTCAAAGACAGTCATAGCAAACTTCGATTTTAGAACTTTAGGACTCAGTTTTGCCATCCGTGCTATCTGGACCAGAGCCATAGACCGCTCTGTTTAGGGCTTCACTGACGAGAATGCAGCTGTTAGTCTAGCAATGTATCGCCCATCCTTCCGTACGAGCCAGCAACCACATAAATATGCCCATTAAAGTCGAAAACAAATCACACCATACCAGCCCTTACAGTGCTCACTGAAATGGTTTCTATATATTTCAGCTCAATGAATTTGCCAAAATACCTACTGTTAGTGAAAACTGTTTAAGTAGCTGATAGCCACTGCTAGAGCTAGCTACCTGTACTTCACCAGATAAGTTAAGTCTGCTGAGACGGTTGCAAAAAATCTCTGTCCCTAAATAATTTATACCACGCGAAGAACACATGATCAATAACAATATTACATAAACATGATCTGGTCAAAGGTAGTTAGAAGAGTTTGAAGATGGATAGATGGCTACTGGATAGCTTACCTTTTGAGGGTCTTTGCGCTCCAGTTGCCTGGTGAAGGTTGAAGTAGTCCTGGCTGTCTCGGTCAAGGAGATTTGCAAAATCTGCATTTTGCCGAATGCTTCTTTTTTGCATGTACCCAAAACTCTTTGTGTTCTGTTATTTTCATTTTACAGTGAAGGTACTGCTCTTCTATTAGCAGTATTTTTAAACTGCATCCAGATGCTGCTCTGTTTACCGGTATCAGGCATATTTATATTTACATGTTTTTGCGATGCACTTGCACAGCCCTCCTCACTGCTGTCTACTGTCTCACTCACTCACTAACTGAGAGCACAGACGCGCACTCCACCTGACTGTTGTGTCTCTCACCGTTTTGCTTTTCTCATAATGATATTATCTTATATCCTTGCATGTGATTTGGCCACAATATGTAGGGATTGAGGCATAGCGGAGCCACTGTGTGATAGCTGAGCAGCTAAAGGACATTAAATGGAGAGCCAGCTCTCGCTCAATGGTAGTCAACTCTTCTGATTCGCTAAAAAGCATCGGTTTAGAGCAAACGACACATTATCAAACATTACGTTGTGTGTCATGGATACTGTTGACTCCAAATCTCCCGACCACTATGACGATCTGAGACAGCAAGAGTGAGACCAAGACAACACCAAGACCACATCTAACTCTAATTAGGGGTGTGCAGAGCGGCTGCTATTTGTATCTGTATTTGTATTTGTTAAAAGGGAAAATGATTCACGCAAACAATGCCAGAATCCCCTCCTGAACTTGAGAGTGTGATGGGATGGGATGGGGAGAGGCGGAATATCTAAACGTGAAAGTGATCAATCAGTCACACGTGAACACACCACTGCACACAGTGTGAACAGCACGAAATTCCTCCTCTGCATT
>JBBKCR010012964.1:0-12530 GCA_037577295.1 Ladigesia roloffi | reverse complement strand
TCTTTTGAGTGACGGAGGCTCAAGACGAGCTGTGCTTGAAGCCCTAAGAGGACGAGAAGAGAACCGCTGTTTGATCAGTTTAGCTGTTTGCATGCTTAAGAATAAATGTAAATGAAAATCCAGTCATATTTTTGGTCTGCTTTTTGCACATATTTTTAATTTCTACATATTCTTACCTCTCTACATAAGGAAGTTTGGTATGTTTTACAGGATACTGTGCTGTTTAGTTCTGGGAGTGTAATTATTCATACAACATCTCCATCATTCCATGTTGTAGGGAATTTGGTTATTGTAAACACTGGACTAAGTTGTAATTTTGCTCACAATTAATTTACATTTAGCTAGAAGGTAAAATCAGATTGACTGATGCTGAGGAATATTAAAAGACTTGCGCGGATAGTTACAATCCCAGAAGGAAACATACCACACTTCTTAGAGTGGTAAGAATATGTGGACATTAAACATATGTGCAAAAAGCAGACAAAACATCTGACTGGATTTGCACTTACACTGAATCTTTTAGCATGCAAACAGCCATACTGACACAAAGCCCCCAGAGATCCAATAGGAATATATGGCCTATGAGACAATGTCATGTGTGGGGGGTTCTTAACTCATTAGGGGGGGGCAGAATATTTTCTTTGGATGTACAGAGCATATCTTCGGGAAGGGAGGTGGGGGGTCTAAACAGCAGGCAAATATGCAGATATACATGCTTCAAGTTTCTTTTATTCAATGAAAACCAAAAAAAAAATTAAGATTTATTACAAAACCAATGACATATAAAAAGCACAAAAGCCAGGACAACAATTGAGGTACAACTAAAACTAACTTAAATACATAACCAAACACACCAACACCCAATCAGAACATAAACCTAAACCCCCCTGTTCACACCAGCAGCAGACACAAGTAATTACTAAACTAAAATCCGGTTTGATCATAATAAACAAAACTGAATCTCTGGCGGCCGCTAGTTACTGACCCCAGACCTGACACTATCATAGCTTGATCTAGTTAAAGAAAAAATATTTGCACATCAGTTCAGGGTTAGTTCATTGTTCCGCTTTGTAGTCTTGACAGCAATGATAAGGACTGTTGTCTAAAACTCCTTTTGCAAATCGAGTTACCCCACATTTTGTGCCGGACAGTGTCACAAGGTCAGATCAAGCAAAGCAAAAGCCTCATTTGGATATTTTAAAAGCAATAAGCATTTGATTACATGCAGTAGAAAAACTTCCTTCACAATTCTTAAACACATAGGACTATTCTGCATTAAATATTCACAGCACTTAGCAGGGGCTTATATACAAAGGTACTTGGAGTCTCTCTGGAGCAGCTTGGTTTAAGTGTATCCTAAGGAATTCAGTAGTGATCTGCTGGCAGAGGCACCGCCAGAAATCTTGGGCCCCACGAAAGAATTTTGGGCAACATATATTAAGATAATATTTCTAGCCCCTAACAGGGCCCCATGTCAGTACTGGGCCCCTAGAATCGTTCTAACCTGGGGCTGCCCTCAGGGATTTCGTTCACCGTCTCCTGATGATAAAGCCAGTGCCCACATGGTTGTGACACTCTGGGGTCCTTTGAACTGATATTACATTTGTATAGACTAATCTAAATGTTCTGTACACAAGGGATGAATTTACTTTAAGAAAGTGTGGAGGAAATGATGGAACCAAATATTTAACCCCTGCAGGCCCCCTAGTGGATATTTCACTCCTCAGATATATTCATGATCATACTGCAACTGAATGTTTTAATTCAAATGACGAGTAAAATTGTAAAATTGCATTTCATTCTGTTTTCCTATAAAAGCAGGCCTGTTTTTAGATTTCACACAGCATTCTTTTCTTTTTTATTTTCTTCTGATAAAGTCCCCCCTGATCACCCTAAAGAAGCAAAAGAACCACCAATTGGAAATACATAAAACAAGTTCATCCTTCTAATGTAGACACAAATGTGGGTATAAAGTGATAAAGGAAATATCTGCAAAAAAAGTTCCAGAGCAAACTAGAAAATTAACTGGTCGTTAAAACCTTCACCTTCAGGAACAAACAGTTGCCTTATTAAGAAAAAGAGTGAGTGAGAAGATAAAGGTGGAGCCTTAAAGTGGGCAGCCGCTGGTCTATAAGAAGAGCTGATGTGAGTCAGATATCGAGAGAGGGGCCGTGAAGATGAAGAGAATGGCTGTTGTTGCTCTGTTGTTGGTCCTGCTGCTGCAGATCAGCCTGCGGGAAACTGAAGCTGCTGATGGGCAGGACCCCCCCGACAACCTGAAGCAACTCGCAGACATGGTGTACCAACAAGGAACCATGCTGGCTGAGATGAAGGCGGAAATGAAACACATAGGAAAAGAGAATGCAAGTAGGGAAGTTTTAAAGGAGCTCATTTGCCTGACACTGTGCCCCATAACCTTAAAAATGTCCTGCGTGCAAGACTAAACCGGTCAGGTTTAGCCATTTTACCATTAAATTTTAAGATTGTTAATGCAGTCCAATTACTTTCTTGGCAGATCTGAAAACCAAGATGGCCAAGCAGATCAAACTCACCAAAGAAACTGTGAGCCAGCTGCAGAGCATCAACAAAGAAATGTCAGGTAAGTACTTTGCTTCATTGAAGAAAAAAAAAAAGCTTAATTCTTCTTTTCTTTAATAAACTGTTTATAGAAAGTCACTGAACAAAGTATTCTATAGTCATAGTTGCTCTGCGTCAAAAGATACACACATACAAACACACATACACACAAACACACACATACACACAAACACACACACACACACACACACACATTTTTTGCTCATTTTAGATTGAATATTGTTTCACCTGGATGGAATTCGTGTGCTATGAAGCAGTAGTAAGGCTTGAATTTGTGCTTTAAAAATAACATGGAAGCTTGCATAAAACATGGCAGCTTCCCATATTTCTTTTCACAAAACTCCAGCTCCAAGTCATAAAGGGATAAATAACAGTTGAAGCAGGCAGGCCAGGATGGGAGGATTTCACATTTTGTCTGTAATGGAGTAAGAGCTTCCGTCCTGTAAATAATCCCAAAAAACGTTTATACCAACAGCGCAGCTCTCCGAAGTGTCAGTAATCAGGAGCACCCTGGTGAACAGCGTGACTGAACTGGAGAAGCTGAAGAATGAGAATGAAGGTAAAGAAAAACCACAAAACTGTACATAGAGCGACACTTCTGTACATAGAGCAACGCAGGAAGCACTGAGTAGGCAGTTTTTGAAGTTCCCCATTTCACTTACAGCGCAATTGCATATTTTACTCCTAACAGCTCTGCAGAACAAAGTGTCCAGCTATGAGGGCGACCTGAAGATCCTCAGGAAAGAAGTCATAGGTAAACTGAGTTTCCACATGTTCACGTCCACATCTATCAGGACAAAATTAAACAATGTCTTCTTGTGTTCTCAGACCAACCGAAGGTGGCGTTCTCCGCGGGCCTGTCAGGACCTTTGAGTGGTCAGGGAGTGATTATCTACAAAGCAGTCATAACAAACAATGGAGGGGCTTATAACCCTAATACAGGTAGGACCACCAACATGAAAGACCAGAAAATAAAATTATTGGCCTTACAATCCCTGATGAACATTTAAACTGATTGAAGAGTAAAAAACAGAATGTCTGCGTGAGTCTTGGGGATCAGATTTCTGCATAAATGCAATAAAAGCAGCTTTAGCAAATCATCAAAGCACAGAACGGGATGAACAATACAAACTTTCTCCTCTCAGAGTTTGCTTGTAAGCACAGGGTGTTTTTCAATACAGAGTACTGGTAGCTCTTCATTTGGAACAGGAGTGTTCTCAACAGTAGAGATTCTTCATTTGCCACATACCGTATTTTTCACCATATAAAACGCACCCAATTTTAAACTTCTGTCCACTCCAAATAAATTTCATTTACATTAGAGCCCAGATCGGGCCCAAAAAATGAAAACCGACATGATCCAACCCCATGCACTTGTGTCCGAAACCAGCCCGGCCTGACAAATTGACTAATTATTAACATTTTGTATGTGGGCCGTTATAACACACGCTCTGATCTGTGGGTGCGTTTATAAGCTGACACCCCGCCCTGCTGGAGCTCCGAGCAACAATGGACGAAAGTTTTGGGACGTAACAACTCTAAGGTCGAGCATCTTTTACTTTTTTCTCCCCTCCCTATCGCACAAGAAATAACTTCTCGTCTCGTTTTAGTCAACAAAAATGAAGAAACACTTTAGCACAGTTTTTATATTGTAAACCACATTTTGTCTCGTTCTTATTTGTCAACAAAAATACATTATATATTTCATTTCGTTATCGTCACATGACCAAAATTAACGTCGCGTCTTGTCTCGTTTTTGTCACGTGAAAAATGTTCTTTGACTGCAGCACACACAGCACAAAAAGAGGACTGCGAGCAGCACCACACACAGTTAGGTGCAGTTTTAATGCAGGCAAAATGTACATTCGTCGTATAAGACGCACCAACTTTTCTCCCCCAGTTAGTGCGTCTTACACGGTGAAAAATATGGTATACAGTTTAGTTGAACATTATATTTAATGTGGCCATGGGCAGCGTTTTCCAAAACTATTTCCTGTGCATAAAACAGGCTGAACCGTGACCTGACCAATTGCAGCTACCCCAGATCATAGCACTGCCCCACACAGGTTCCTGTGGGAGGCACTAGGCAAGATGGGTGCATCATAAATCCGGACTCAGTAGAGCACATGACCTTCTTCCACTGCTGCAAAATCCAATCTTTGTGCTTCCTAAAAAACTGAAGCCTTTCTTCGATTAGCCTTACTGATAAGTTGTTTTCTTTAGGCTACACAGGTGTTTAGTCCCAAAACCCTTCAGTTCTCTGCACATTGTGTATGCAGAAATGCTCTTACACTCACTATCAAACATAGTCTTGATTTTTTTTATGGTCTGATTACGCTTACGTGTTCACCAACCATGATCATTAAAGGGATAGTTCACCCAAAAAAGAAAATTTTATGTTTATTTGCTTACCCCAGGGCATCCAAGTCGAAGGTGACTTTGTTTTCTCCGCAGAAAAAAAACACAGACTTTTTGTTTTGCTGAGAAAACAAATTCACCTTCGACTTGGATGCCCTGGGGGTAAGCAATTAAACATAACATTTTCATTTTTGGGAGAACTATCCCTTTAAAATTTCTTTTCCAACCACATTTCACCCCCCCCAAAAAAGGTTTCCCACTCTATATCCATCCAGTATTTAAGAATGCTTTGGACAGTGCTTAACATACTTTTAGCTGTTTCAACAATCTCCTTAGATGTTTTCTTTGCTTGATGCATACCAATAATTTGACCCTCCTGAAGCAGATTAAAATAATAATAATAATAATAATAATAATAATAATAATTATTATTATTTTTTATTTCTAATGCACTTTCCATTAAAACAATCTCAAAGTTCTACAGAGTGAAAGTAGACAGTAAATAAAATCATAATAAATTTAACAATAGGCCTTTTTAAAGAGGTACGTTTTCAGGCCACATCTTCTGACACGGTTGTTTAAGAAATGAGAAGCGACTCGCTGCCTCATTTAGAGCTAAATAATTAACTGAAATAACTTGTTACAGGCTGAAACAGAATCATTCATTCAATAATTATTCAGTGGTAGGATTTTATCGATTTGTTTGTTTGTTTTTTTGGGGGTTTTTTGGGACAGGCTTTTTTAGGCCAGGCAGGGTTTGTAATATTTCAGCTTATTACATTTGATTTTTTTCTGCCTGCAGGAGTCTTCACTGCCCCTACCACAGGCGTGTACTACTTCAGATTCACAGCCTGCGGCTCATCCACTGGTCAATCCTCAGCTGTGAGTCTCTACAGGAACCATGAAAGACTCACATACCTGGCAGAGCACAACACTGACAGCTACCCTCGGCATTTCTCTGGTGGAGTCGTGGTTCACCTGTCCAAGGGAGACACGGTCACCGCCCGCCTACCCAGCGGGTACAAGCTGTTTGAAGACTCCTACAAACGCAACATTTTCAGTGGCTTCCTGCTCTTCCAGACTGAATCCTGAAGTCACAACACACAGCTGTGTTTCACCACCTCACACAAAATAAAATAAAACAGGTTTTAAAATGGTTTGTGCTCTCTTTGTGCCTCATTACAGCATCACAGTTGTTACTGAAGTATGAAAACGTGATTTAATTTTACATTCCTTTGTAATAATCAGTACAATTTATTAATACCACCTTAATAGTATGAAGATTAAACTACTGATTTTAATATGTTTGGTGGGATATTAACATAATATACTGTTTCTTACAAGATTTGAGTGCCAACATGCGCTGTTCTGAAGAAGCATTTTTCTTCCATTGAAGAATTATATTTTATTTTTAAATGCTCATTCTGGACAGATGTAGAGGAGATTAGTGTCCTTAATTACTGCACTGAAATATCAAGCAGTTTTAAGTATGTATTATGGATATTTGAATGCACCAGACACTGACCTATTAAACAAATATCCATACTACTCAATCAAACACTTAATCAGTATTAGGTGTGCAGCTGGGACCCACCCCAAGAATAACCAGTTCTAATGGCACAATATGATTGGTTAAAAAGGATGGCTGCTCCAGGTTTCTACCCATGCTAAAGTACTTTTGTACACATTTATTGACGACATTATTTTATTTTCAAGACCATTATAGCCAAGAAACAAGTACTCATTAGATAGGAAAGATCCATAAATTCAAAATTTATTCCTTCAGAATTTCCAAAGGTGTCTTATTTTGGTTAAAATGCTTTCATGATTCATTAGGTAAGTAAAAATCAGCTGTTCAGCTGTTAGATGGGTGTGATGTCTGCTGCCCTGTAGACTTTACAGCAGATGATTTCGACCCTGTCGTCTCCCAGCAGACACACATTCAACATACAAACCAACATCTCCTTTTCTAAAGCTGGGGCCGAGCTCAGTAATGCCTCTGGGGGGGGAGAGCAGAGAGAGGACAGACATTTAGTTTTACTTATTTTTGATCATGATTATCTATTTATTAATGACTAATTATTAGGTCATCATTAATTAACTCTTATATAAAGAGGGTCACAGTGATGCTAGCCAAATAGTCAATTCAGTTCCATATATTATTATTACAGCTACGCTTTTGCTTATTTTTAAGGCGAGTGTGCATGCATGCGCATGTCCTAGTAATTTAAAAAGTATTAATAAACACTGTATTTGAGGGGCAGCCATGAAAATTAGTGGGTGGAGAAAAGAAACAGCATGTGAACACACACACCTGGAGAAAATGGGGTACTGCCAGCCTGAACACATACATGACCAGCGGAAAGGCATGATATCAGGGTGTTGTCATGGAGACCACTGGGCATTCCAACCGCTCTGGGATCTTCAGGGGAGACAACAGGGATGAAAAGAGCATCTACAGCAGCCTGCTGATTCAGCCCTGAGAGAGAGACCACGAGAGAGAGACCACGAGAGAGAGAGAGAGAGAGAGAGAGAGAGAGAGAGAGCGCGAGAGAGAGAGAGAGAGAGACGGCAAGAGCGAGGGAGACAGCGAGAGTGAGAGACAGCGAGAGTGAGAGAGATAGTCATAAAGCGAGACAGTGAGAGAGACAGTATGAGAAAGAGAGAGACAGAAGTTCCTTCATTCTTTAATCTCATCCTTTCAACTCTGTTGACTGTAATCTAGACTCCACTGTATTTCACTGTCATGTTCACACATGAGCCTTTCTGTTAACTTCCAAGTATTAAACTGTGATCTCATGCAGGTATATTGCCACGCCCTTTTGACTCCAGCTTGAGTTAACATATACAGTTCTTCCTGTAGGCATGTGCACGTTAATATGCACATAAGCAAGATCAGCGAAGATTACTGTGTTGAGATCATTCAAATAAAACGTTTAGACCCTGTTACGAGGAGGAGTACAGAGATTTGCTTATGTGTAGTGATAGACCGATATAGATTTTTTATTACCGATTCTGATACCAATTATTTGCATGTTTATGTGCCCGGTAACCGGTAACAGAGCCGATATTTATTTACTATTATACTTCTGTTTTTGACATAATTATTACAACACCACTCAATTGAAAAAACTGTTTTATGTATAATAATCACTCCCTCCTTGTATATAAATCAAAAGTAGGGGTCTGAAAGTGCAAAAACACAAAAATAAAACTGTTCCTTAAGTCTTCAATGGTGCATAAATTACATATCAGTCATTTATGTAACACATCTAATGTGTGCATTAATACCTGTTATGTTTAATAAAGTTTACTAAATATAGGAAAGCAAGTAAGTAAACTTTACTTTTGCACAGTTTCCCCCTCAGACGCTGTGCTGAAATGGCGATCATGCATGTCATTCTCAAAACGCCCTCCAGATAGCAAACCCGATATTACAAAACCGATAACCGATTATGGTAAAATGCTTAAATATCGGGAAAAATATCAGTAAACCAATATATCGGTCGATCTCTACTTATGTGTAAAGTATCATAAAGCATTCAACATAATTTAGTGATATTATGTTATTCATTAGCCAACTAACTCACAAGCGGGCAGTCTACCAGCTAAATGCTTGAGGTGAAAGGTTTGAAAGGCATGAGTTGACAGGCTAGCTGAGGTACATATGACAGAAAAGCAGCTCTGATGACATCTGATGTAAGGGGAGTAATTTCAATAAAACGAAAACTCTTCGGATTAGCTGTCTGTTCCATGGTGCTGCTGAATCTTACCCAGTATTGTGAGTGTGAGGTATCCCGCACAGTCCACAGGGGTGTGCGTGTCTGAGTGTGTGATTAGGGGAAGATCTGGGCTCCATCTTGAGGGGCTGAGGTTGATTTTTTGAAGAAGCAGGTCTCGGTCGTCAAAGTGAAACTTTTCAGGAACGCTCTCTGGATTCAGAGAGCCACACCTAATGTGATCAATCACATCCTGCTTCAGTAACGGCCACATGCTGCTCTCCCATGATGCACTGTGATGACCTATGGCTTGTTGCAAGTCAGGAGCGCTTGATGTCTCACTGTTTTCTGCCAAAAATGCTAAAATAAATAAAGAAATAAAAATAAATATCCACAATTAAATACTTCTTAGTATTAACTGGTGAAGTTTATTCCTCTGTGCTGCCTCTTCACATTATGTTTGAACTCTACTGTAAGGATTCAGCCACAAGAGTATTATTGAGATCAGGTACTGATGTTTGATGATTCATTGTGGGTGACAAACTACAAAAAATTGTCAAATAAGGTCAAATAAAGGGAAGACTGGCATTTGGTAGATGCCCTTGCAACCATTAGATATAGGGACAGTCCCCTTTGGAGCAAATAATTGTTAAGTGCTGCTCAAGGAAACCACAGCAGCAAGTGGGGGGCTATGGGAGTTTGGGAACTTCGGGTTCACAGGGAAGTGTAGATGTAGATTTTGGCACCTATGTGTCTCAAAAATATTCAATCCAATTCAATTAAATTTTTATGGCACTTTTTACAACCAGGTTGTCACAAAGCAGCTTTACAGAGTCCAGGTCCGAGCCCCTAGTGAGTAAGCCGAAGGCCACAGAGGTGAGGAAAAACTCCCTCAAATGGAGGAAGTAACCTCAGGAGGAACCAAGACTCAAAAGGGGAACCCGTCCTCCTCAAGTCCACCCAGGGAGAACAGAAAAGGCAAACTTAATCTTTAGTTCATAACCTGCCGTTCATAACCTGCCGAGGAGCAGTACCTGTTGTTTGAAGTGACTGTTCAAGGTTCGACTGGTTTGAAAATCCTTCTTCACTCTCCTCTTCTTCAGACAAACTTTCATTTTCCTCATCCTCCTGCCTCATTTGTCTGAACAAAAATACACAAACAAAACCTTAAAAAGTAGCTGAAACTGAGCGATAAAACAAATTATTTTAATGAAACCCCAGTACAAAGAAAGTTCCAACTGGAAAACTGATTCCTGATTCCATCCAAGTAAACAATATATAAGCAATTTTCACCCAGCTAACTGGCAGGCTCATCAAATTGAGAGCTTTGGCTGTGGACAAAGTAACCCCTGTTAACTGCTAAGAGCAAGATTTGTCATATTTGAACCAAACCCATCTCATCTTGGCCATGTTTTCAGTTTAAATGTAAATTATTGTATTATTACTGCCATTTTGGGGAAATATTAGAGAACATTAAAGTATTCAAGAGGTCACTGAAGACTTTTGCCCAAAATTAATGACAATGGCATTTTTTTAAGAAAAAAAGAAGTTTTTACCACAATAAATTATTTCAGACAAGTGACTTCTATCAATAGATAGAACAATATCCATTCAGAAAATCCCACAATGAGAAGTTCAAAGAGGGTCTGAAAAAAATGTATTACCTTGGATGACCAACTGTTCTCAGCAGTTTTTTTACAAACTTTTTAAATGTGCTTTTCATTTATCGATAGCTTTGTTTGCGTTGGGTCCTGAAATTCCATTTTTTATTCCAGTTCAGTGCATCAATATACTATACACATGTTGCACTTCCAGGAGAAACTCCCAGACTGGGTAGATGAGTGCAATCCATGTTATACACTTCCTTTGTAAATTACCTTTCTGACTGCACCTTCGCCCTGGTCCAATACTGACGCTGCACTGTTCTGATTAATAAAACAAAGGAGAAAACACACTGTAAGCTCTTTTACTACCAGTATTAATGCTATGGTTGCTACTTCTAGAAAAATCACATGAAAATCATATAAAAATGTATTTATAATGAAGATTATGTTCCAAACATGTTCCTAAGTGAACTAAATTATTTTCTTTAACTTTAACACACCAATTCTTCAGCAAACCCACCCAACTTTTACAATGAACCACTACTGGATATTACCCTGTAATACTCACTTTGATTCTTGCTCAATTCTCCTGCGCTTGGGTGAAGACGTGCTCTCACTAGCTGATGACGTTGAAGGTCTCTTGCTCTGCTTCACGCTGCTCGTGATAGAGGATGGGGCAGATCCTTTAGACAATGAAGTCAATGAAGCTCTTTCCAACTGAAAAATAAGATATATCTGTTTTCGGTTTGACTGGTAAAGACTTACAAACAATAATGTATAGTAAAACTGTTCAATCTTCAATAAGTCTTTACTTATCCTTTATTTTATTTATTTTTCTTAAAATCTTTCTTTTTAATAGGTATATATTTTTTATGTTGGTCTTTAATTTATTTTACTTTTACTTGTTCACTTTTTTACACGGCATTTGTATGTGGACAGCAAAAAAAGAATTTCACTCCACAGAAAAATGCACTTTCTTTTGTACACATGACAATAAACGCTTTGAATCTTGAATCTTGACTTGACTGCAGTTCATTTTGGGTTAAAACTAGGAGCACAAATCTGTCCTTGAATATTGAGATGGCACTTTATTTTGCCTGATACCAACACTGACCATGGACTGAAACCAATCTAATTAGTTTTTAACCAATATTTTAAACTAAAGCAGTTCCCAAAAATGAGCATCAAAAAACAGGTTCCTTGCTGAAACTACCGAAACACCACCCATCAGTAAATAACACACAACTAATATCACATTACATTGTATAGATTCAGGAGAGATTTTGGATCTCATTTAATATCCCCTATCTGATATATGAAAGTCCATCCAATAAATTCCATTTCAAAATGTGCTGATTTTCAGCATTAGATCCTTTACTTCTTTACAATTTCATTCTATTATGACACTTTTGGCTTTAAAAAAATCACAAATCTCATAGTGAGTTTCAGTACAACTGGCTTCATACTAAGGCTTTTGGTCAAAAATAATCAAATCGACACACACGTACACGTGTGTGCATATATGTTTAGTAAGTGTGAATAATTATGATTAAAATGTTGGGGGAAAAAAAACTAATATATACCTGTTGGTTCCTCTGTGGCATGTGCAGTGTGGCATTCACTCCAGATGGCACCGCCTCCTCTGGCCAGTGGTGGTACTGCACTGCAGTGATATGGCCCTGAATAACCAAACGCTTGCACTCTCGATACTGCAAACGCTCTATCTCCCCCTTCAGGTCAGCTACTGCCATTAATGATGGAGATGCTGCCTGACCTACAGCACACAGAAAGAGAAAATTAAACATCATTTTACCAAAGACTAGCAATACAGCTTCTTAAGCAAAACATATCTTCTTAAGAAATGGTATGGAGAAGTGTGACACTCATTAGCATATGGTGCCTAAAATGCTCTAGCCTAAATGTTAAATTTGACTTTCATTCTTGTTGGTTATAGGTCGTATCTTCTTAATTTGTTAACTACAATAGCCTTGTAACAAACAAAAGCAATACATTCAGATATGACAAACCATGTCTTCGTTGGTCAAAAACTGGGGAACAATTGGTGTCTTTTAGTGAATTATGCAAAAATTGGCTATTGCAACTAAGGTATATGTGGTGGAATTTTGCCTTATCATGATTATAATTATTGACATTCTAGTATAACTTACTTTGCTTGGTTTTATTCCTAATTACTGACCATTCCTGTATGACTTTGTATGATTCATGCTACACAATATGTTCTCTCTCCCTC
>JBBKCR010012946.1:0-12531 GCA_037577295.1 Ladigesia roloffi | reverse complement strand
CTCTGTACTTCCTTGGCTGCCTCCCTGTCACCTGACCTGAAACTTCTTCTCATTCAGGAGAGCTTTAAAGTCCTTAGTGTCCCAAGGCTTGTTGTTTGGGAAGCAGCTTATGGACTTCACTAGTACAGTGTTATCCCCACAGAAATTGATGTAGTCAGTGACACAGTCAGTGAGGTTATTAATGTCCTCTCCATGTGGCTCATACAGGGCCTCCAAATCTGTCATCTCCATGCAGTCTTGCAGGGCTGCACTGGCGTCTTTTGTCCATTTCCTCGCTGTCCTGATGGCTGCCTCTTGACCAGTGGTAGGTAGATTGGCTGTAGGTGCACTAGGTTGTTGTCTGATCTGCCCAGAGGAGAGATAGCTGTACAGTTGTATGCATCTTTGACATTAGCATACAGCAAGTCCAGTTTCTTGTCTTCTCTGGTAGGACAGTCCACAAACTGTGTGAAGGTGCACAGTGTCTTGTTAAGGGAGACATGGTTGAAATTGCCCGTTACTGAGACAAAAGCACTTGGATGATTTGTCTGTAGTCTAGCGGTCACGGAGTGGATGATGTCACAAGCCGACATTGCGTTGGCCAAAGGAGGAATTTAAACAACAATGGCGATCACATGTGAAAATTCCCTGGGCAAAAAATACGGACGAAGTCCCACTGCTAACAGTTCAATGTCCGGTGTACAGACTCGTTCTTTGATAACGTGACTTGGGAGACACCATCTCTCATTCACGACTGCTCTTTCTA
The DNA here is from genome assembly GCA_037577295.1 of Ladigesia roloffi. Classification (NCBI taxonomy): domain Eukaryota; kingdom Metazoa; phylum Chordata; class Actinopteri; order Characiformes; family Alestidae; genus Ladigesia; species Ladigesia roloffi. The sequence continues at coordinate 11,786 of JBBKCR010012946.1, read as the reverse complement.
CTTTCACGCCGAGTTCTGTCTGACCGAACACATGAAAAGCCAGCAACGTCCACGGCAGAGTCAGGAATATGCTCATGCAGCCATGTTTAAGGAAAGCACATCAAACTAAACTCACAAAATTCTCTCGTGTCTGACCCGGGCCGTGAGCTTGTCCATTTTGTTGTCTAGCGACCTCACGTTGCCCATAAGAACAGAGGGGAGGTATGGTTTGTATCTACTTCTCTGCTCACCAAGCTGTTTCCTATTCCACCCTGCTCTTTTCCCACGCACTTTCGCTCCACCACTCTTGGTCTTACCCCTCCGTAGCTCAGCGGGGATGTCCGAGAGGACCGCGTTGTGCTCGGCAGCAGCCGGCCGAAGCGAGATCAGCTGGTCGCGCATGTAAACAAAGATCGGGTCCCTGCCGCTAGCTGTGTTATCATTAGCATCGTGCAAGCCAAACTAAAGACTTGTACATAAAAGAAACGACAAAATAACTCTCTCTACACGCATGATTAAAAAGATCACAGCTTACTACTACTAAAAAAAGATGAAATCAACTGTTTAAAGTTCGTAAAGAAAAACACCCACTAAATACAAAGACAAAACACGGATCAGTCCCGGCACGCTGCTGCAGGCTCGCGCCTGCGCACTCGAGTATATATGCATTTTTCCTGTTTGTCCATACCTCTAGCTCAGAGTCGCTGGACTCAGCTTGTGATGATGATGAAGCTGCACTTGTAAGGAAGGGCAACATGGGCTGGCCCATCTTGGCCATTCGAGAGATGAGTTTGGCTTTAGTGGCATCCGGATTCTACAAAAGACAACAACAGAGATCCATCAAATAATACAAGGCTCTGGCATTGTTCCCAAAGCCTTAGCCTAGCGAACCATAAATGAAAGCTTGTAGGGAGAGGTAAGCATTTATTTTACACAAAGCTGCCCAGACCCTAACATTCATCCAATGATAATATCAGATTTTTTATGTGAAAGGATCACATGTGAACTGAAACTGGTGAAAAGCTACTCACAGACAGCTGCTCGCTCAGTGAGTTGGATTTAGCTCTGAGTGGTGGCTCACTGAAAAAGGAAAATGGATACCAGAATTCAAAATAAATGTAACATACAATAGTCATTAAAGATGTTGTTAAAAAAACAGATTATCCTTATCAATCTCTGACATAATTATTTACTTTCAAAATATTGCAGTTACATGCATATTTTTTATGTGAATCAACAGATTCATTAAACTGACCACCACAGTTTTGATCTTACTCCATTTTGGCCCTTTTAACATAACAGTATGTCATACAGCAAGTCAGGCTCAGGTTAATTGATGCAGTTTAGATGAATGTGCTACACACAAACATAATTGCGGTGGACGGATGATAATCTCACCATCTCACATCTGATCTCCTCTAAAAATTAGCACTTAAAGTTTACAGGTATCTGCCATCATGCACTGCTCATGAAAGCAGCTTTCTATATCAAAGGCAGCAGTAGAAAGTAAGTAACAGAATGTATTTGAATGTACAAGTGTTGAGTGTTTAAGCTACTCTAGTCTGTGAACATGAAAGTTAGCATGGTACTTAAAGGGTTAACTGATTGTTGAAATAACATGCATGGTTGGCACATGTTCATTGTATAATTAATTCATATGAAATAAGACAGTATCGCAGTTTTATTTCATATTAGTGTGTAACCAGGCCACATTTTTTCCCCTCGATGATAATACATTTAACAAATCTGTATATAAATTCAAATAGCAAATGTAGTAAAAATGCATATTCCTATTCCTTCTGGATGACAGTCAGCCACTGATGCTCACCACCAGCCAAGCGTCTGGGGCATTAACCTCCACTACTTGCTAGCCTCACAGCTCTAAAGAAGCAAACCTTCCAATATTAAGCAATTTCCTCTGTTAAAGTTTCTGATATCTATGTCTTTTTTTACTAGCCAGCTGGATGCTTTCTGAAGTCCCCTTTTTTAATGTAGACAACTAATACACTTCCTCTCTCCCTTTCTTTCTGGGACTACAGAATGTACCTCAGTTTGCTGGAAGCTGCAGCTGTATTAGGGGCTTGCTGGCTGAGAACAGGCCCCAGACTGTCCATGCTGGGGGCAGGGGAGGGGGTTGCCGAGTTTGTGAAGCCCACAGTCATCCCCTCTGAGCCGCCATCCTTAGCTATTTTCACCTACATGCATATGAAAATAGACACAATGTGTGGAGGATACCTTATAATCATTATAATCAAGATATTGTGCATCCAAATACTAGAGGTAGTATGAATATACATTTTAATTTAAAATAGTATTATCATTCAGGCATTGTTATTTATTAACCTTTTCCACATAAATAAAGTATGTGGCTTTACATTTGGGAAACAAGCTTTCCAGACCCTCCTGCAAAAGGCCAACAACTACTTATGCTGCAGTCATGCTTCAGTATGAACAACAGGCACTCAGTCTGACTTGTTCCCCAAAGCATAGAAAAGCCACTAGTATACACAACATCTATATCCTACATGAAACAAATACAGCATCACAGTTTCTCTGGCAGTGAATCAAAGTTTTCCATGCATAATGGAGTTTTTGAGGGCTGATGGGACATTGAGGTGTGACTGTGTTCTCTCACCCTGCGGATTTCTGCTTCAAACACCAAAGTGCTGTCTGCTGGGACACGGCCTGGAACACCCTGAGTACCATATGCTAAAACAGGGGGAATCACCATCAGACGTTTCCCTCCTTTACGCATGCCCAACATCCCCTCTTCCCAGCCCTAAAAGAGAAAAGAGCATTAGCGAAGACACACAGACAAATAGACAGACAAAAATGTGTTAAGGGCAATATAAGAGACAGAAAGAGACCGAGAAAGCGTGTGTGCGTGTCTTCAAATACACCCCAAACTTATCTTCCCAGATCTCTTTACCTTAATGACTTTTCCAGCTCCAAGCTTGAGTCTCAGTAGTTTGTCTTTATTCAGATTCGAGTCAAACATCTGGAAAGTAAAATAAGGATTTTTTTCCCATTCACTCACATGCTTAAGAAGAATCTCCCTGCAAATCATTTTAATGTTGCTTCAGAGAACTACCAGAGGCCAGTTAGCATCATGCTAATAACTTTCCACTGTCTGTGTAGATTTAGCCTCTCAGGTACCATGAGAGCTTCCCCACCTGGCCGATGCTGTGGTTCTGCATTAGCCAGCCAGTGTAGGCCACCTCCAATGAATCTCCATTCTCCACAACATGACCCTCCCCCAGAAGCAGGTCCTGGGTCACCACTACCTCCAGTTGTGCAGTGCAGTTCACCTTAGCCAGACACACCTGCAACAGCCCCCCACAGCACAGGTGAAGCAGTAGGAGATTTAGGTGAAATGTCATTATGTGGTTGCAATAATTTTTGGAAACACTGGTTAAGTGATCATAAAAATGTGTCTAAATTTTTTTTATAAATACAAAAACTAATAATAAAAAAAAAAACTGCTCACAGCAGCGTATTGAAGTAGAACCTGCTCTGACACTCTTAATTCTGCATGCCGTGTTTGACTGCCGAACCAACATGGGGAACGTTAACTTGCTACGTATATATTACCAAGCCATTTTCAGTTAAGGACTGTTCAAAATGACTGGAAAAGCAATTTCCTCCAGGATCAATCAAGTATTATGATCCAGGTTTTTCATAACTGACCGGAACTTCAGTGTCTGTTTACAGCTCTGCTGTGTATTTAAATGTGCAGAACTGACTATTCACTCTGCTTTTCACTCACCCTTTCTGACCCCATAAGAGGTCATACAACACGCTCCATTTAGACTTCAAGACTGCTCTGACTGCTTTTAGTCAAGTAATATACTTGCGTCAGGATGCCACACAGTGTTAAAAACCACATAAGCAAGTCTAGCTTTTGTACAAAATCGCTCTTTCACCTCTTTGCAGAAATCTGTAGCTGCTTTCTCAGACTCAAACATCAGGGACCAGTTCTGCCTCTGGTCATCGTAGAAAGTGCAGTAGTTACCGCGCTGGACCTGCAAGAGGAAACAAGGGCAACCGATGGGGAAGGGGCTTTCAAATGAGAAGAAAGGACACATTAATTAAAATAAAAATACTCACAGTGAAGACAAAGGCAAAGTGGATCCTGGTTGCGGTCACCTGCTTCTGCTGACTTGCATAGAGCAGCAACTTATACTGAGGGAAGAAAATCAAATATAGATGAGTAAATTACAGTCTCATCGCTCTCAGTACACTGTGTTATTCATAATTATACCGTTTTATGCCTGTCAAACAAGGGGAGAAGACACAGTCTGGGTTGGTTTGGGCCAGCCTGTGAGTCTTACACACAAACATATACACATTTTTACAATTAGTAATGTTCAGGGACTGGACTGAAAATTAGAATCTTTGGAAAGCCTGGAGAAATGTTCATCAAGATTACATTAAACATACAAGAAAATCTCACTCTGGGTAAGCAAATTATGAAGGAAAAAAGGGATGACTCAAGAGTTTTGGTCTGCAAAAGTGCACTAACACCATTCACACTTTGAAAAAAATCTAAACAGAAGTTGCAGTTTTCTGCTGTAAAAGTCTGGAACCAAATCACACCAGTAAATAATGATGGCGCCCACCTCCTTGGTTGTGTGATTTCCTATCACTGCAGCACCCAGCTTGCCTTGTTTCATATACTGTCCATTAACACTGTATAATAAAATGAAAGTGTTTTAATCTTTTGTTTTGCATGTATTTTTTCCCTGTCATTCATTTCCACAGAAACTTTAGAATATAAAAAACACCAGAACGTGTGGTATTGACCCTTTTTCAACAAGGCAGAATATAGTTAATGTTAATCATGAATGCCTGCAAATTAATTTGAAAAATGTGCTACAGGGAGTCCTCGGGTTACAAAATAGATATAACATTTCAAGTTTACGATGCTCAGTTCCATTAAAACTTAAAAATTTGTGTGTTTCAGCGTACACCATTGGTGATGTAATTACAGACTACATGGAAAAACTAGTTTGGTAGCGTGCAGAGCTGAAACGGTGTTTGTGAACTACTCATCTATCACCAGTTCCTGATCTCACTAATGGACTTACAGTTGAATGTAATCAACATCTTTTGCACTGATGTCATGTGACAGATTTGCAGTATATACAATAGAAAAAGTCTGAATAAGCGTGCTATACTTACTATCTGTAAGCATGAACTGCTGTAGCAAAGAGCACTGCAGGTGAGACAGGAGGAGGTGCAGGTTTCTGAGCAGCTGCACCTGGCAACAATTGAGTAAAGAATCATCCCTGAAGTGAACTGAGAATCATACGTTATATTCAACTGTATGGCACAGCTCCAGATGGCGACTAAAATGGTCACCAATGTGCCTAGATTATTTATTTTGCTACTAATCTTTTCACTTCACTTGTTGAAAAGCACATTCTAAACATTAACTACACGAGAAACATTATGTCAGGTTTCAGCCTGTCTCCAGGCAGTGAATAAAGTTGCAGGTATAGTCTTCCAAAATCCATTAAGACTTTTATTACCAAAATCAAAAAGGCACGAGGGTCTAAACACACAAAAGAAACCTGAGACAGAACCAGTGTCTATGAAACAAACCGTGAAGTAAGTGGACTGACAACTAAGTTCTTTTACAAACTTAAATACACATGAACTAAACACACAAACCAAAACAAACTAAAACTTACACACACACACACATACACACTGGTCAGCTGTAACTAATGTACTTCAACTTAAATATCCTCTTCAATAAAGGGTGAACTCTAGCGACTACCAGCCAGGGTTGTTACAGATGTTTGGCAAAAATGATGTGATTTCTCATTTCACTTTAAAGCACTTTACATGGTGTAAGACTCGAGACAAAATATACTGTGAATATATTTATTTATATCATATTTGACAAAGATTATGGCTCCTAAAAAAATGATATGTTATTTTGTGTTTAGGAGCCGATGGCTCACTTTTTTTTCTGGAGACCTGGTGAGCAAATACCAGCAGGGAGGGTTTCTGTGCTTACCAACCATTTCACTCTATGTTGGTGTGGAGTAGTGTTGTTTCGTCTGCAAAAATTATGACTAAATATCTTGTCAACGAACATTTATCACATTACAGTACGAGACGAGATGCTAAGTAAATGCTGGTCCCGTGACAATAAACGAAATATACATGTAATATTTTTTGATGAATAAAAACTAAATGTGGTTTACAAAATAAAATCTATGCTAAAATGTCCCTTCATTTTTGTTCACTTAAATGAGATGATGTTATTTTCTGTCTGATAGGGATGAGGGGGGAAAAAAAGGATTGGGACAATCGACCTAAGAGTTGGTAGGTCCCAATACTTTTGTCCATTGAGAGGCACTAATATGGCCAATATTAGTGCCAAGGAGAGAGAACACACACTCACACACTCGCTCCCACAAGTTTGCTCCCACACACTCGCTCTCACTGCAATGTTGCGACAGGCCAAACATCCAGAGAACCACACAGGGAACCAACCTGAGCTCAGGGGGCGGGGCTGTTTGGGGGCCGTATACTGGAATGACTCATTGCCCTGACTTGCTGCCTGGTCCAGACCAAACAAAGATGCCAGCTTTGCCCTGAAAGATAGAAAGACAAAAAGACAGAAAGATACTTTTTGTAAGTAAAGTCACTAAAACAATATTTAAGAATAAAATAACTAACAGCCAAATTTCCGCTAAATTCAGAGTATGATTCCTATTCATTTGCGGAGTTAAAATGATTGGCTCTGTAGGCTTCAATAGCAAAAGCACAAATCACTGTTAAGCTCCTGAGAACTAAGCTGGTCAGCATGCCTTCAGCAAATCTAAATTCTTCTAGTCTGCTGCTTTCAGATCTGAGTTCTCAGCACTGGTTCTGTCTTCAGAGCTGAAATGAGTGAGCAGAACACAAAGACAACACACCTGTTTGAGGGCATCTAGCCAAAATAATTTATGGTATACCAGTGGTGGGCAATACATATTAGAATTATTTTCCAAGGTTACTATCAAAAATTGCGTTAATTTAAATTGAGGCCAATTGGGTAAAACAGGAGGCATAGTGGTAAGTTGGTTTGCCCTGAGATCAAAAGTTGTGGTTTTGAATCCCTGGATGGTTAACACCACCGGGCAGCAATGTGTCCTCTCATTGGTGGCAGCTCACTACTTCACTTGGTGAATGGTTAAATGCAGAGAAAGAATTCACATTGTTCACAGTGTGTGCTTTGGTGTTTCCTGAGTTAAGCCACTTAATTTATACAAATGATAATTCGCATATTTACATTACACTCGAAGCTTACAGGCAAAGTTTTGCCACATTTCAAAATGATCTGAAAGAATGAAGACCATAAAAAAATTGCGAGCTGTTGCTTATATCTGATCCTATTCATGTACATGTCTGCTGATGACAATACGTAAACATTTTTAAATGCAGAACTTGAATTTACCCAATCGGATTAGCTTTAGATTTTAGATGGTTAACACTGTAAAAAAAGGAATACATTAGCAGCCTTCCCAATGCTTTGTCCTTTCTTAACATGACAAATACATCATTACATTTTTATTTGAAACATTGGTCTTGTCTAAACATCTTATTTACTGACATCATCAACATGATCCATGTATCTCTATAAATGTAAGCAGGAACAGGATAACTAGTGACTATAAATTAGTAAAAAGATGGCAACACACCAACATTGCTTATTGTTACTATTCAGCTAACACAGAGAAGCTGCAGCTATTTACATGCTCTTCTATAAACTTCAAGTCCACGCAGTTGCTCACTGTTCTATAAGTACCGATGATACACCTGAAACACTCGGTAAAGCCAATTGTGACAAAGCCGATTAAATATTACCCTCATCATTAAAAAACATTTATTCAAATGCAAACAGGTCCCCTTGTGGATAACATTCAGACTGCTAAACAAGACACAAGGATTCCTGAGAACAAAATTTTAATTATTTTTTAAATTGAGTATTCATGACATCACTGACCCATGTATCTCTCTCCACACATAATCAGTATCTCTCAATGCTGCCATGCCACCTTATTTGAGTTTTTCCAACTTAGCTCATTTTTGCAGTTCAAAAACCTCTTCCATGAAACAGACAGGCTTAGCTTCGCCAAATTCATTCAGTCACAATCAATTCTCCCAGCAGAGCAGATCCCAGTCCAATCACTATAGTCCAAAGGTCTGTTGCTGGTCTAGTCTCAGCCTTTTGCTCATAGCATTATCTTCATTTGCCCTAAAACCAAATTTGTCTAAGCACAGTCCACTCTTGCCTAGCATGCGTAACTTTGAGCATGTGAGTGGTATTAGCACATGACATATTCACCACTGCCCAATCCTTTCCATCAGCTTTGCTTCCCAGGCCACTCACACATGCTCACACATGCGCACACACTAATGCACAAACATGTATGACCACACACACACACACACACAAAATGAACTGAACTCCAAATACTTTAACCTATACTTACACACAGGACCAATCATAATAAATATTTGCCTGAAAATGTTTTACATAATTTTGGCAAGCCTGACCTGAACTATAAAGTTGTGAGTTTACTAATTTACCACAAATCAACAAGACTGCTGGCATTACTTGAGTAAAAACACATAGCACATGAAATTACAGGTCAAGTTTCTGGTAATGAGGGTGAAGCCACAGTGCAGTGTTGTAGTCCTTAAACAAAAGCAGACCACAACAGTAAAAGAAATTGACGTTAAGTTTAATGTGATTCAGCCTGCATTTCAGCTCAAATGGGAACAGCCTCTTAAACACACAAAAAATGAACATGCTGTTATTGTATTTACCAGAATGGACCTGCTGCACCATGTAAGCAGGAATGGAAAGCTTTGGTTGAGAAACTAGTGTATAGGAAACCACCTTAAGCCTTGTTCGAAGCCTCATTCTAAGGGATATCAAGATCTGCCTTAGCCGTGTTGATATAATTAAGGTCATGCTTCTTACAGCTTGAATGTCATTTTTGTTTCTCTCAGAAAATGTTCCATCATAAAAAATACAGTATGGACAAAAGTATTCGGACAATTAAACATTAAACCCACAGGGGTTTTACTTACATTGCATTCAAATACATACTTTAATACGGAGTTAGCTCCTGCTTTTTAGCTATATCTGCTTCCACATGTTTTGAAGTGTTTCCATAAGATACTTATACACATTCTCATTCATTCTGTAGAACCTTTACGAGGTCAGGTAGTGGTGTTGGACTAGAATGCCTAGGTTGCTATCTAGATTAGCTTTGTGGGGTCCAGTCATGGTCTTCCACACCCAACTCACCTAACCAAGTGATTATTGACCTTGCTTTATGCACTATGGTACAGTCATGCAAATAGAAAATAGTCTTCCCTAAACTGTGTCCACAAAGTCGAGAGTATAGCGTTGTCCAGAAAGTCCTGGTATGCTGAAGCATTAAGATTCCCCTACACTGGACGTAAGTGGCCCAGACCAAAACCTGAAATACTTTTCAGATTGTGAAGATTTTAACGTGATTAAGATTTTCAAGCACTTTGGCATTAGCTTTAGCCTAAACAAGCTAATTGGGCTTTCTAAAGAAACTCACCCTCCAGAAGGAGACAAGAAATCTCCGTCTTCATCCTCAGCAGAAAACATGTCCCTGACTCGGTGTAGCCCAAACTCAAAGTTTAAATAGTCGTGTAGATGGAACCTAAGCTAAACACAATCAGGGTTTTTGACAGAATTATCGCCAGGTCATTGCGAGCTAACCTAGCTACCCTTTTGCTTCACTGTTCTGCTTCTATCAGCTGACTGGTCACCTGATACTGGCGTGGGTGTGTTTCTCTTTTATTTTCCCCTCTGAATTTTACGAGCTTTACAAGGCTTTTATGTTTGGTGATTCCGGTTGGTTGAATACGTGCTGTTTTATATCTTAATTTTGCAGCTTAAATGAGTGAGACTTGTGATGATTCTTACCGGGTTTTTAGTTTGTAGGCTTACATTGCAAAGCAACAGTAAACAGTTTAAACTTGGCAGCTTTAAAATCCTTATTTTACCTTATTTTTAGGTGTTAGCTCCCAGTCATGCACCACTGGGATAGCTAGGGTGAGCTGTTTGTGGTGGTGGGTAGCGAACAGTGTGTGACATTTTTAAATGGTATTTCTTATTTTTCTAAAAATATAGTGCACTGAGAAATTCTCTCTGGAGGTCTGGTTCCATTCCTCACAAATGTGAACACGTTTGACTCAGATTTGTTTACATCCATGCAATGCATTTATGCAGAGGTTGTGGAAAATCAGTGCAATTCCACTTTTACTGATGTTCTGTATTGAAGGATTAAACCGTTTTAATGTTATAAGTATCCATCCAACAAGTTATAGTGCATTCAACATTGAGCTTTAACATACAACTCATGAATCGATGATGATGACCAAGTATGCAGGGGGGTATCACGCTTTTCAAAAGTGGGCTGATCTGGGATGGGGAAACGAAATTATAAATACTATTTATTAAATGTAATACAATTTAATCTGACAAAAATGGGGGATGGAATCGTGTTACAGCAAATGTGTTTTTTTTTTCTTCTTCTTTTTCTTTTACGGCGGTTGGTAATCAACGTAAAGGAGCATTACCACCTCCTACTGTTCCGGAGGATGGTCCAGACAGTGAGCTAACAATTCATATCGCAAAATATATAAATAAATTAAATCAAGAAAGAAATAATAATTAAATAAATAAATAAATAACTACACTCTTTCATAAACACCAAGCGTTTTCTCGCCTCCAAACAACTCGCCTCCAAACTATACTTTTTGCTTCAGATTTACTGCTTTTGATTTCCATCTCAGTCCTATTTTTTCCAACGCTTCCTTAGCTAACCTATCTGCTTTTTCATTTCGACTAAGTCCTACATGGGCTGGCACCCAAGGAAGGCAATATTGCCACCAAAAAACACCTTATTCTGTTTATAGTCTCCAGAATAGCATACAGCATACCCTGCCTTGTCTTATAACAAAATGACTGTATACTTGAAAGAACAGCTGCTGAGTCCGAACAAACTACCATTTAGTATCCATGCTCTGCGCACTGCGTTTTCTGCCCAAACTTACATCATTGTCCAAGCTACACAAGTATACACAACTTGCCATATCATATGATATTACCATTTTGTGGAAAAAATTAACACACAGAATACACTCAAACAGTATTTTATTATACACATATCTGATCATTCATGTTGAGCAATTATTTGGTCATACATGTTTTGTAATTATACATCTGGCCAGTAGGTGGTGTCGTGTGCACATGAAGCTTCGAGTAATGAACCAATTGGCTAAAGTGGTTGGATGCCTCACGAGGGCTTAAAGCGATAATTCCCCCAAAAATGGAAATATGATGTTTATACATGTGCTAGTTTTACGAGCACGGGTAAGCGGCACACATGAAGAGTTGTGCTCTTTTTGCTCTGGGTCCAACAAGGGATTGAACATGTAGGGGTGGATATCGCCTATTTTCTGCATTTTCCACAAGTGTTATGTGTCCCAATACTTTTGTGTAACTAGTGTATCTCTCATGCTTCTTCCCTCCCTTTTTTCATTTAGCCTGGTAATCATACAGACTATGACCACTGTCACAAAACTAAGGGATGGAAGGAAAGAAAGAAGGTGACACTGTCACTGGACTTAAGGTCGTGGATTCTAAAATAAAATACAGAAGTTAAGAAGTTAAACATGCAGCTTAAAGGGATAGTTCACCCCCAAATGAAAATCTGATGTTTATTTGCTTACCCCCAGGGCATCCAAGTCGAAGGTGA
>JBBKCR010012908.1:0-12532 GCA_037577295.1 Ladigesia roloffi | reverse complement strand
TACTTTCTTGGAAATTAAGGTAAAATTTAAGGTTATATTAAGGGGTAAAATTAAGGGGTTTGGTTCCGTAGTGAGTGAGACAGTAAGCTATACTGGGGCATACTGGGAAATTATCTATTTGCAAACTGTTTATCTTGATTGTAAATTTGACTTGATTGTAAAGCTGACCAATTGGGCAAGTACAGTGTACCAGTGAAAGTTGTCAGTAGGGCAACACTGTATAACTGTATGTATACAGTAGGTCGAAGGATCTTCTGACCAGCAGATGGCAGTAAACTTGTTTGAACACCAAACAGACGAGTAAATCCTTTCTTCGGTGGAGGGTCATAATACCCACTCAGCAAAGAAGACATGTCTGGTTCAGGAGACGTAGAAGATTTTATTTCACAAAACAGGCATTTGTCAGACATGGTCGAGTCATTTCGAAGCATTTCTGAGAGCGATAAACACTGGAAATCTAGGAGGGAGTTCATTTACAGAAACATTAATGACTATGAAGATCCTCACATTGATCAACTACTCGCTTTGTCCATGGTCTGGGCCAACAACGTGTTCCTGGGCTGCAGGTGAGTGACTGTGTTTAGTGTTCCTGGATCAGGTTTATAATTACGATATAATGATCCTATGTAGGCTTTTCAATCAGAGATCTCCCTTATTAATTTCCTCCAGAAAAAATCATCACTACTTCTTGTAAATAGGTGTAGAACACGGGTAGACGTTGGCAAGGTCAGGAAGTTGACGGTATTGCCTTTAGGAGATACGTCCTGCTCCAAAATTTATTTAGCGAATAATGCACTGAGAACCGTAGTGTGTTAAACGACTAGGTACACTATATGGACAAAGGTATAGGGACGCCCATTTAATAATTGAATTTAGGTGGTCTCTCACTGTCAGTGAACGCCCATTTTAATGCTTTAGCAGGTATAGTTCCAACTTTGTGGACACAGTTTGGGGAAAATCCTTTTCAATTCCTGTATAACTGTGCCCCAGTGCACAAATCAAGCTCCATAAAGACATAACTTGATGAGTTCGTCGTGGAACTTGAGGAAAGCCTCCAATAAGCGTCTAAGCTGTTATAGAGCTAAAAGGGGACCGGTGACACTTAAGGTCCTGTTAGTGTAATGCCTGAGAACCATAACATGAAAAACCATTCTGTGTTGAATGACTAGATAGGTCCCATTTGGTAGAAAAATCTAATTAATGCTACATTAGCGTTTATGTGGCTGTTCATTGGTGTATGTGTCTCACAGGAAGTTTAGTAGGTTCTGTGCCACCTCATGTTTATACCCTGGTGAACCAGAAGTCATGTATTTTACTATTTAGCAGTTCTGACTATAAATTAACAGATATATATTAATAAGAACATGGTATTAAGGGTTTTTGCTTTTCTGGAATGCACTTTCTGTCATTGCTGTTGCAGTTGGGCCAATATAAGTAAACTTGCTAGCTCCCTGCTAGGACATTCGGTGCTGCACTTTCTGATTCTGTATTTTTATAAACAGCACTAGGGAGTGTGTCAGGTCTAGTGTGCAGTAAACCTTGCTTGCCATTGTGAAGTGCTTACTTGGGTTTTTTAATGCTTGTGGACTGTGTGCACTTGAAAATGCCAGCATTAATTAATAATGTGAAAGTTATGCAAGACTGGAATGCAGATGTATTTGAATGGGTAAACTCAGATACTACTGTTGTGTGTCAAGATCACGTGACTTGGATTTACACTTGTAACTTTCATTTGATTTGCTCATTATTTATTGTTCCTTCTGTCTTCATCCTAGATACGGTCCAGATCTACTAGGTAAAGTGCAGGAGATGGCAGAGGGAATCGTGGTTGAAGATGCACCTGTTTTTAAAACCCGAGATGAAATTGTCAAGAACCAGCAGGTACATTTTGCTTTGTAATGACTAGGCCTATTCCTTTGTACCACAAGAAGCTGCAAAACTGTGCAGGATTTAACTTTTGCATTGTATTCTGTTTAGCTAAACTTCATTTGTAGCCTATAAAAAACGATTGACAAAAAAACATCTATTTAATTACCATTTCTCTATTTTCCTCAGACAGCTGGCTGAGTGATGTTATTTAATGGTACTCACGCACAGTTTGAACCTTGGTCAAAATAAACGATTTATACTGGGATTATACTGCAAATATGCTTATTTTCTTAGGGAAAATGTTTTAGAAAAAATGAAATGTGCCAGAAATGCATAGGCTACATTTTTGCAATTCTGTTAAATTCAGCAAATAAAATACATAAAAGTAACTTCATTGCAATTGAACTGAACTTTTGAACAAGGGGTTTAAAAACATTTGAATAGGATTATCTATAAGGGATTACTTTTTAATAATTTCTTTCCTATGTTAGGTTTAAAAATGGTGGTTCTGGTATTTATACACTTTGAAAGATGTGGTTAGCATGGTCAAATGATTATTTCTGACATTCTACAGAGGTGACACCTGAGCTGCCAACTGAGATGTTTTCCTCCTGATGAACCTGACCAACGATCAACCCTGGCAAAGGACAATTCATAAGTGATAGGAATTGTTTTGCAAGTTTGACCTCAGAAAAGCAAGTTTTTTGTTATATCTTGAAATAGGATGTTGCTGGGTAAAGCAAGTTTTAGCAACATTTTATAACTTTTTAAAAACTCAAACCTATGTATTTTAAACTTCTAGACAATAAACAGCCTTTTTTTATGTGAATGCAATTTTTAAATGATTTTACCATCAATAAAAAACAATTCAAAATCAAATCAAAGTCTGAAAAAATGTATTTTGCTTATACAGCATACAGTATAAATGCTTTTGTAAGATAAATTCACAACATATACCTCATGGAAACGGTCACAATATAATCCATACTTTGCTTGAAAATCCACTTCTTTTGTGTAGGACAATATATTCATTAATGCACATTTCACTTAGTTTATTTGCAGCCACATACAAATGAAGGTGCGTGTTAAAGTATATCAAATGAGACGTGAAGTTAATCCAACCAAACCCTGACATGAATAGCATTCTGTAACCTGGAATAAATTGCTACCGCTGCTAAAACCCTTGTCAGCTCATTAATTATTTGTGATTTAGGGTATTCTCTGTAAATAATTTAGGGATATATATATCCTTATCCATATTTGCCAACAGTCTGCTATCTTTAAAAACAACCAAAAAAAGATTTTAAAATAACAGCAACAGTCCAACAAAACAGCAAATTCTGTCAGCAATAACTTACCATGCAATAATAAAAAAAAAATAAACCCAACAGCACAATTTTAGCAAAATGTTGGCAAATATCAGACCCTACTGATTGTTCCTTTCCACCTTACAGAACCTCAGCTCTTTTGATGTAAAATAAAATCATCATGATGAGGTAAATGAAAGATTGAAGTAACTGATATGCAGCGCCAGAGCAGAGATTTCAACATTAGGAGTCGACCCAGCTTTGCTCCACAATTGCAGAGACCCTCTTCTCATACTCCCGCTTGTTTTCTTGATAGAGCTGTGCTGCCTGGCTGTTGGCTGGGCTGTTGGGATTGGGCTCATCCAGCAAGGACTATAAAGAGAAAATACATTTGTTTAATAAAACAAAAACACACAAAACATTCTCGTTTTTAAACACAGAAGTCAATATATGGAAATTGCTTCATACTAGGGCTGAAAGATATATCTTTATCGTATCTATATCTAGACATGAACTTAAGATATTACTATCGCAAAAATAAACGATATCCTGATGTAGTTTTCCCCCCTCCGCGCTTGCCCCGCCCTGGGTCTGGGACAGATCCGGATTTATTGTTATTTATGTTAATGTTGATGACTGGCAGTGAGTTCTTAAAAATAAAACTACACTTTCCACATTTTTTGTATTATGATGTTTTATTTTTCTGAGAAATGCCTGGTTTTTACCGAACCCATAGTCATATCGTACCGTATCGATATCGAGATATCTGGCATGAAAATCGAGATATGAACATTTGTCCATATCGTTCTGCCCTACTTCATACTACAAACACATCCTACTGAAACAAATGAATTATAGCTTCCTAAGCAAATTCTGTTCTGAATGTGCACAAACATGTAAAACATTTACATTTCTGTAAAATGTCACTTAGGGTTCTGAATTTTAAGTAATGTAAAGATTAATATTAACCCTGCTAATGTTCAATTTAATGTATTAACCAATAAAGTTGTGCGGAAACACAAAGTGTGGAATCCTTTCCCTGTATTTAGCCCATTCACCAACTGAAACAGTGTTCTACCACCATTGGGGGGGGGCAACACTGGGAGCAGTGGGAATCTCAGTGGTGACACTAGCTATTAGAATTCAAACCCACAACCTTCTGATTGCAGGACCAATGCCCTAACCACTAGGCCACCAGCTGCAAATTTAACTTGATTCCCACTAACCTTTCTCTTGTAGAATATATTTTTACCAGTGCCACACTAATTAGCTCGCCAGACTACAATGACACTCGAGGACAAACTTTCAGTGCTTCACAATTTACAGAAATCAGAAAAGTTTGACACTGAAGGAAACAAATAGTGCAACTGCAAATAAATCGACAAAATTGGATGACATGCCCTGAATTGAAATGTTCTATAGCTACCAGCGTTTATGTGCTACAGTTTAAAGCAAAAAATTCCCCCCTGTACTGTCCACATTAACCTCAACAGTAGTGTCAGGATTGCACACGAGCTTTCTGGGCTCAAACACTTTACAAAACTGAAACTAAGTTATGGTTGAATAAAATAAAGCTCTATAAAACTGTCACATGCAGGATTATCCTTTTATATATTGCTATAGCAACTTTAACAGGAACACGATCCTTATTTCTTTATATTGTGTTATTACTTTGTACTTGTATATTACCTTATAATAATACATGGAAAATATATGCTCACCTAAATGTGTTTGCATACACATACAACACTATATATTTTTATTAGTTGTAAAGTGTACTTCTTATTTTATATAAAGGAAACTGAAATGATCT
This sequence comes from Ladigesia roloffi, assembly GCA_037577295.1. NCBI lineage: Eukaryota > Metazoa > Chordata > Actinopteri > Characiformes > Alestidae > Ladigesia > Ladigesia roloffi. The sequence continues at coordinate 7,543 of JBBKCR010012908.1, read as the reverse complement.
TTAGTAACTGTTGTATGTTTCATTAAACAGCCCCAGAAAAAAGTTTATCCATGCTCCATGATCTCTAATGTTTAGCCTCTTGTAACATTGTGTTAGTGCTGGTGTTCTCTTGAAAATATTTCTTACAATTCTTTCTTGAACACGGACTTCCATTTCTGCACAGGAGTTTTGTTGTGCATTTTATATTTTGAAGGCATATCTCTTAAGAAATTTCCATCATCAACCTGCATGTTTTCCTTTTATATCCTTTCTATTTTGTTCACACTTAGCTGAGGTGGATTTACTGTATGAAAGGGTTCCAAATGTTACCTTGTTTTAAATGACAACTGTCCTGTTGGGCCCCTGTTTCATTTCAATTAGCCAAATCCAAAAGCTCGTTAAGATCTGAAAGGACTCTGAAAGGATTACTTATTTTAGAAATGAGGAATTTAGGGAAATTTAGGAATTGAGATTCTATATTTTTTGCTTGATGTGGAAAAGACAGGTTGATTAAAATAAATGAATCAGTTTGCGGTATGTTCACATCCGGAAGTTCAGCTTATATGCAGAAATGGTTTTGTGGTATAAGTAATTTAATAATTTTCTATGTAAATTTTTACGAACATCTAAATGTGGGGTGTAATTAATCAATAATAATATATTTTACAATATACTGAAGTAATTGAAAAAATACTGCCATGAATTCTCTCTCACCTGGATAGATGTTAGAATAGATGATACATCATATGTAGGACTCCATCGATTCTGAAGAATGTCTAAACATATACTGCCATCTGCATAAACTGTGGGGAAAAAAAAATAAAATATATATGTATATATATATTTTTCAGTCCAGACCATGCAAAATTTTATTGAATTTTTATCATCTTATTGAATAATATGCATCTGAGGTAATCGGTTCCTTTAACCAGTGGCGGCATGCCTTCGTTTCACAAAGAAATATGGTGAGTGCTACTTGTAAGTAAGGGTGGAATCACCAGCAATATTTTGAAACAGCTTTTTAATGCAGTCGCATATTCTGTCATTCGTGAATTCACAGAAACCGTAGATATCCTCCGCATTTGATTTGCTTTTGTGACGTCCGGGCCTAGAGGATGAGGCCCGGACATCACAGTCACTCAGAGTCGGAAAGTTGGAATGTAGCAACGTTATATATTTCTCCTTGCTGCTGATTGGCTGCTGCCCTGTGACGCGTCTCTAGCAGTCCAGAATGTCCCTCAAGGTGCGTCTCCAGTGTTCTCATGTTTCTCATTTTGTTCTCTTTAAATCCCAATATTTTATTACTGTTAATTCAACTAATATAATACTGTATCAACAGAAAACATATGTGCACGATTTACAGTACAGTCTATACAGGGGTAACATCTGAATTTTATTTTCTAGCACTGCGGGAGTTCAGTGTCAACAGCACAGTATGGATACAGGTTTACCATTACATTAGGGTACATAAGCTGAGTTTAAAATGAAATAAAGTTTTTTTGGAAGCATATTTAGGATTTTCACTAGAAAACATTTTATTCCACAGCATTTTCACTATAGCCAGGTGTTCTAGGAATGTAACCCCTGCAAATGTTTGAGTTTTAGTGAATTTCACAGATCAGGTGAGGCCATATGGCTAAATGGTTTGATTTTATAAGTAATCTATATATTATTATTACATGAACTAATTGAAACTATTTTCATTTATCCAAAACACCACTACTGTTTGATTGATATGAGATCAAACACACGAATATTAAAATATAAGTAAGAAAACAAGCTTTGTAATTTAATGTTTAAATGTTATTGGCCAAATATTCTACAATATGTTTAGACATAAACCTTTGAAATTCCCAATAATGTGTTGTGAACTCTTCTCGAATAAACAGTGGTTTCAATAGGGTGAGTGGCCTAAATGCACAACGGCTGCACAATGATTCAATATACTTCCCCAAGAATAATGGGATATCAGTGCTTAATCAACAGTGAATGACAGCATGTTCTGTTTGAAACAGGGCATAATTAGTGCCATTCCATTATATTTAGTCAAACAGAAATGAATTGCTGGATAAAAAACATTTGTACTTTCATGATTGTTTTTAATGTGTCTCCAGTGGCTCTTGTAAAATGATGTCAAAGAAAAATATATCACATCATGAACGATGTGAAAATATCTTGATACATTATGATATGATAGATTTGCCATTTTGTCTCCTCCTATTATTTAGGAACACAAAAACTGCCAGTAAACACTCACCATTTGGGTGGAACATTTTGGAGATAAAACGAACTGTTGGAGGCTTGTTGGGATATTCTTCTGAAAATTCTATCACAAGCTTAAAAGTTCCTGAAGGAAGATGCACAGTTAAAATAAGAATCAATAGTTGGCAAGCATGAAAGTACTGCAACTAATCCATATAAAATAATTATCTCTGGGAAGAAACTGAATTATGAATCAAAAGACAATTACACTATAAGGATGGCGCGTGTTAATAGGTCTGACAATGTAAATCTATTAAGGATGATTTTTATTTTATATAAAACCCTCAGGGAATTGCGTGTACAGTAACCCCAAATATGGGTTTACCATTACATGTTCTTTAAGGGTAATGTATTAAGCTGAGTTTTAAATAAAGTTAAAATATTTTGGAGATGGCTACATGCAAGGTGTGTAAACCCAGTGTGCTGAAGGGTGAAAGTTTGGTTGTGTTTTACAATACAACAAATTGAATCAACTTCTGCACAGATTTCAGGACAAAACGTACCAGGAGACGCTAGTAAACTGAAAATTACTCCAGGCAGCAGACGGTTGATGACATTATCCAAAACCGCAACATATTTTTCAGCAGACAACCCAAAAGTGAAAGGAATCTGAGAAAACTCTTATCTCTCCCTCAAGACCTATTTGGTGTTCTTTCAGGGGCTATTTTCTGTGTTTTGTTGGATGTTTTGCCCTCTCCCCCTATCTCCCAAATCTCGGCTAAAGGTGGGCGTCTTGTAACTCTTGTCCACATTAAATACAGAAATGGTTAGATCACACTCTGCCCTGTGTTTCCGATTGCACATTATTTTAAATGTATTAGTTTTTGCACTTTATTATTTTACACAGTTGTTCCTGCAAGAATGGACATAATATTTGAATTATTTAGATCATTCAGCCAAGACTGCTGTGTTTCTGATATTTAGATAATTGTACAACTGTTGCTGCTACCTTTTTCTGAAGTGCAAATAAATTCATTTGGATAACTCAGTGTAGTTGTGTATATTTTTTGCTCTCCTAATAAATGGAAATTAGTTTATTTATTCTGATATGTAACCTTTCTAACAGCACAATTTCAACAAACATAGTGCTAGTAAGGAAAAATATATTGGAATCTGTATCATATCAACAGTCATGTACTGGAATAGGATCATAACTGGAAAAACATGGATCAGCCCATCACTAATAAGAATTATAACCTAAAATTAACACAGCCTTTTTTATTAAACAAAGTAGATGAGAACATGGTGTAGACTAAAAAATTATGAGACACAGAAATGTTCAAATCATTAAGTATGGCTGAACAAAACCAAACATGGCTGACTCAAACCAAAATGGGTAAAAAAACAGTTAATAATTAAATTGGACTAATTTGCCATTTGTTTCTGGAATCCCTGATAATATGTCCAAAAACACCTGACTGACCTAATCACTAACTGATTAATTCACTTACTGGTTTGTCTAAGGGAGTTTCGCATGCATTTCTTTTAATGTAGCTAATACAGGAATTGGCTTACCATCCTCAAATGGTGTTCCCACAGGCCTAAAAAAAGAGAATTCCCCAGTTAGTTAACCACAAATTATTATTCATTAATAACCTTCCAAGTTTCCTGTCACATTCTTGTCAATTCAGTTGGGGAACTTGAGAGAAGAAACACGTTTTTTCCCCAGAATGTCCTTCCTCTAACTAAATCAGTGGATTATATTTTTTTATACCAGATTAAAAGTCAATCATGCATTTAAAGTTTTCAGAGAATTCATTTGATTTTGATACAAAATCAAATTCTTGAAATTCAAGAAGGCTCCCAGACAACCAGAATTTGGATTAAGATAATTAAGTTTTATTAACAAAAATGTTTAAGCCATGTGTGTTCATATAGATATGTTGGATTTTGCAGTTAATCTGTAGCCAAACTATCATGTACGGTAATCCTTTACATATTTCAATACATTTTATCAGATAAACAATGAGCATTTTTGTTTTCTTTATTGGTCATTGTTTTTTATCAAATAGGTCTGATTCATAATGTGTGTATTCATAATAATCATTAAATTAAAAAGCAACATATACTCAAAGCAACCATTTCTATTTTATAGTCATTTGTCTTTGCTTACTTTAACAAAGTCTAATCAATAACAAATTAAAAACAGGTTTCGTGACTCACCCAAAAATAACCGCATTCCACAGCATGATATTGTTTTCTGACGGAGCACCACTCACACCAGTTGGTGGATCTTCTTGAAGCCTGAGAAAAAAAATAGCAAATGCTTGTTCACGTTTCATAAGGACTCCTGTAAAACTCTCTCCCTGGTCAGTGTAAAGGCAACGAAGCTGCCTGTCCCTACGTTTTGAAAATTATAGATCAAGTACATTGTTTGACATGGCAGCCAAAAAAGACCATACTGCATGCTATTAATTCCTGTCAGTCAAGGCTGGCTACAAGCACATGTCCCCGCAATCCAGCCAAAAGTAATGTCTAGCATTCGTCAGTACAATTCCTCTATAAAAGATGCCATGGACTCATCAATATTCAGACTGCCAATCCTGCCCCTGCAGTGTACAGTGTTCAGTTGGTACACTCATAAAAACAGCTTGATGTAAAACAGCTGTACCACCACTGTACATCGAGTCCTAAGTATACCATTTGCAGCTTCAGAGAAGGTATGGCCAAGGACAATGGTATACAAATTCAACTCGATAACTACCACCGTCGCAGCAATAACAGCTTCCACTCTTCTTAAAATGTTTTTCACAAGATTTTGTCTTTCTGTGGAAAAAATTTAATCCGTTAATTCTGTAGGACGTTTATGAAACGAGAAGGCCTAGCTCACAATCTGCGTTCTAGTTCATCCCAATGTGTTAGATGGGGTTGAGCTCAGGGTTCTGTAAGGGCTTCCACACCAAGTTCCTCCACACCAAACTCACCCAGCCATGTATTTATGGAGCTTGCTTTGTGTATTAGGGCACAGTTATGCTGGAATAGAGAATGTTCTCCCACAAACTGTGTCCAAAGTTGAAAGCATGGCGTTTTCCAGAATGTCTTGGTCTGTTTAAGTATTAAGATTGCTGGACGAAAGGGGCCATCTGAATTCAGTGATTAAAAGATGTGTCCCAATACTTTTGACCATTTTGTGCGTGACTGTAAGAGTGCTGAGTTGCCGAGCAAGATTCTTTAAAGGTCCACGGCAGGCTACATAACATATTATTGCAAAAAGAGGCATAAGCATATGTGGCTTTATAAACACGATGGATAAAACACTGTTACGCCTAGACTATAGAAATACAAGTTCGGAAACCAAAAACACTCTCAAGCCTGAGCAAACGGCTAGCTAAATTAGCTAAAAAAAAACACATACACAAGCAGAAACAACACCCCGACACGCATTTTTACACACCTTTTGAAATCTCTCATGAGTCGCCTCCTTGCCGGGGTGGACATGTCTAAAGAAAAAGCACAAAAATGGAAATATTACGTCATAAAAGGTACAGGAGCCGGAAAAATAAAAAAGCAGCAACCTAGCTCCTGAGCTGAGGCTTTTTTCTCTCTACCTCTCTCTACCAAACAACCAGTGACGTCAGACCGGAGGAGTCCTACGCACTTTACGCAGTTTGCGTACATTACTTTAGCGTTTATTTATATATTTAAAAGACCAAGGATAACACAGGTTTGCGTAAAATATTGTATTCGTCCTCTTCCAAATAGTAGAGGTTTTTATCTTTCAGTGCTCATTTCTCGTCTACTGGATTGTTTATTTTTTTGTTTCTGTTGCTTTGATCATCGTACTGTGGCTCTGCGCCACAATGCCACACCTTCTGGTTTACGTTGAAATACATAAGATGGACAAAAATATCGGGACGCCTGACAATAACACCAACAGGCACTTCAATGACAGATAATTGAACATGGTCCTGGAGAAACGTTGTTTCGTTTTTGCTATGTACTATGTATATATGTTATAAATGACAGTAAAAAAGGGAGTTTCTGTGGGGAGTTTGTGCCAATTCATCCTTTAGAGCATTAACGAGGGCACACCATACCAAACTGGATCTTGCTTAGTGCACTGGTTCAAATCTGTATTTGAATAGAAAAGGTTGTTCCCCAAAGTATGTCCACTAATTTGGATGCATGTCATTAACCAAAATCTCTTGGTATGCTGAAGCATTAAGGTTGCCCTTCACTGGAAATAAAGGCCTAGTCCAAACTTGCTTGTTAAATATTGAACCCCTGGCTTTTACACGGAGACAGTGCACACCAAAACATTTTGGCAATAAGAATATTGAAAAGAAGTCTAAGTGTGCCCATATTTTTGCAGGTTTGTAGTATACCCACTTTTTTCGTAGGACTGCACTACTGGTTAGACCAATGTTTACCAGCTTTGGTCTAGAAGCTACACTGCCCGGTGCACTTGTAGTAATTTCACGCCCTTAAAACTCTCCAGATAGCTCAGCAAGCACTTGCTGTTGTGCTGATCAGGGGTTTTGGGAGCAGCAAAGACACACAAACATTTAGGAGCATGTGTTTTCAGTATCAAGGCTAGGTAACATAGGGTTATTCCCATTTGAACAGGAGAAAACCAGGCTGGTCTTAAAATGGAGAATGAGGCCACTGATGAGTTAGATATTAAAGGCTAAACAAAACACGTTTTTAGCTATTTGGCAACTTATTTCAGAGGTCTCTTTAGGTATGGAGCCCTGCATACATCCTCAGCCTATGAAAGCATTTTCATTTCTTCACCTCCACACAATCTTGTAACTTTGTCAACTAGAGTTTTAAATAATTAATTTGATTTAAATAAATAATTTACTTCAAGCTCAAATTGCTTTTTAACACTAAGCCTTAAGAATCTGCTGCCCTGTATCTCCTGATCAGACACACTTGGCAGGGCCCCAGATTCCCAAAAGCATCTAAGTGTTCAGTTCTTCCCTGGCAAAGTGAGTTCAGCGAGGTGCTTGGTCTAGTTTTTAAGGATCGCCTCTGTTTTAAAATGCTTTTAGGTTCATTTCCAAGCCTTGTTCATTTCCAGGTTCAATGGATCATTTGAGAAGATAAAACACTGTGCTGAATTAAAGCCCCCAAGATTGGACACTTATTAATTCTGCAGTTAACTTAAACAGTTTCAAACATGTTTAGGCTCCAAAGCACCAACATACATCTTATTTTATAATTTCAGCACAGCCCTCTGTGTATCACTCAATGTCTGCAGCTACTAGGCACACAAACACACACACACTCATTCACACACACACACACACACACACACACACACACACACACACACACACACACACACACACACACACAC
>JBBKCR010012901.1:0-12533 GCA_037577295.1 Ladigesia roloffi | reverse complement strand
GAGTAGTGGCCATATGGTGGCAAGGTGGGGGCTGGCGTGGGTGGCCACGATGCTGGAGGGGCCCCCTGGAGGGTCTGGTTCCCCCATGCTGCCCACCGGAGGGGCAGACAGCCCAGGAGGTGAGGGACGCGAGGCGCGTTCCGCACTGCCCTCCGAAGAAGGTGAGAGGCAGCAAAGGGGAGAGAGGGAGCATGTCTCTCAGTCCCCAGTGTTGGACAGTAGGCCTGCCAGTGCAGGGTGCTCGAAAGGGCAGGAGCCACACTGCCTGGACTCATGGAAAGTGAGCACCCTGCCGGCCGAAGGTCTGCCAGGTGGTGGTAGCACCACACTGGACTCAGTGGGGTACCTGTGGGAGGGACCTGGACATCGGGTCGAGGGCAAGGCCCTGCGGTCCATGACTGCGTCTCCCGGGCTGAAGGGAAACAGCCCCGGCATCAAGGACAATGAGGGGGGGGACGCAGAGAGGCGCGGGGGGCTTTGTCCTTGGTGGTCAAAAATAATTGGACACCACAGCATTTTAACGACTTTTGGCTAAACTGTGAAATTTGATGGGGATTAGTGCTCGTTCCGCGGAGCTACTGCAGCTCGTAATGTCCTTTTACTGTCTCAGAACCAATGACACCGCGTCTGATTCAGGCTTCTTCTGAAACCTTGAACGGGAAGAGGATGTAATTTGGGTCTTCAAAGTACTACATGTCTGCTAACTAGTAATAGGGAATACACACGCTATATTACATGATATTTCTACCTACAGTCTATTTTATTCAGTCGTCTTGTCGCCGTTCTGTGACTTTGGCGCTTAGAGGGTTAAGTACATCAATAATATTACACATATGACAAAATGTGTTAATAACAGGAACAGCCAACCGAACAGCATGAAATAAGTATTTACTATGGCTGTGGATCCCTGTTATCTCTTTTAAACTACTAAAAACTTTCCATCCACTCGCACTAAAACTCATTCACGCCGTCCAGCATGGACGTCCTTATAGATGTGGGGGCAAAGTGACGTCAATACGCAACCGTGCTTGTGTACATTTTGACTGGATGTAAGATTTTAACCCGCGAAGGGAAAGTACTCAGAACGGTCAGAGCATCAGGCGCTGGTACGCCAATTTATTTCTAATCATTCCATGTATATATTATTACATCTTATTTCGTGTTCAAATTAACAAATATGTTTATTGTATATGCTTAAAAATTCTAACTAATAAAATAGACGCCCCCTATTTGCGTCTGAACGCCCCCCTCTCAGCTGTCTCATTCTCAACGGCCCCTGATGGGTTTCAAACGCCCCCAGGGGGGCGGTACCAGCCCCCGTTGATAAACGCTGCCCTATATTGACGTCAACACACAAAGCCCGAGGAGCTTTTCGCCAAGGACACAGGAGTCTCATCCAAGCCTCTGTAAGTGCAGGAGAGAGGGCTGGATGGTAAAAGGTGGTAAGAAAAATGTGAAGGGAGACTGGAGAATGCAGGGAAATCCACATGTGAACACCTCTGCCGACACCGTCAGATGCAGCATTTAAACTGACGTGCAACATGACACAAGCCATTTAAAAAACCCTCACACACACACACACACACACACACACACACACACATATACACACACACTTGCCACACTAGGGCATGGGGTCCTGCTATAAGTGTATTGAAATAGTTAACCCATTGAAAACATATATCTTCAGTCAAATGCAAACATTTTAGCATCTTTATATAACATTTTGCACAGAAATTGTGGCCTGTGTTATGTACTTATAAAACAGTAACGTTGCAGTTGTTTTGAATAATAATGACACTATTAAACTACTATGACTACTACTACTACTAATAATAATAATAATAATAATAATAATAATAATAATAATAACTATAATAACAATAATTTCCAAATTAAGGGTTTAACCTCTGCAACCAAAATGCAGTGGCTTTGCCCTGACAAGTTTGAAGTAGACACTGATTTTTTGTGAAAAGCACAGGTCAGGGTTATTTTGTTGGTTTTTGCATTAAAGATTTGCACTGTTTTTCTATTATTTTTCTACATGACCTGGACTTACACACGTACAGCAGCTCTTTCTCCTACGCAGCGTGTACTCATGAATGGAGCACGGAGGGAAAGTAACAGCTTTGTGCTGAAGGGTGCCGGCCTGGGGTGGTGGCTGAAACTGGACACGGGCAGTGTTTTCATATTTAAAAACATAGAGTAAGTTGAGAGGAAAGAGCGTGTGCACTGGATGTGTGTGGAACTGTATATTTAGCCACAGTGTGGGGCAGCTGCCCGTAGGCAACTGCTAGGGACTGCGACTGGCCCTGTGTCAGCACTTCTCTGCCTTATGAAGATGCGAGAGTAAAGTTCTGTGTCTCAACCATACACACACACACACACATGGTCTGCCCAAAGTTCCTTTTCACACATCACAGTATATTGCCTCCCTTTAATATATGCAGGTGTAGCAGCAGTGCATAACTCTTTATTCTAGAATTAGAGATCAGTCTGAATGTGCTGACACAGTCAAAGTCACCCGCAAACCATACACGTTTGGAGAAAATATAAATTCTACTTCAAGCAACAGTGAAGTGAAGAATTTTAATGTTTTCCCCTAAAACACATTCCTTTTAGTCAGTGGCTTCTGTTTTAAGGACACGGAAAGGTTATTAAATCTTCCAATTAGAGAATGAATGCATTTTTCAGGCTCCATGAGTCATTCCATGGCATTGCATCCAAAAACCCTTTTGTCATATTCAATTTCAAGAATGATTCTTATAAGTATAAGATTAAACTTCATGGTGCAATTAAGAAACAATTAAATCACCATCCTACTTTAGCAATAATTCGTTTGAATTAAGTTACTGAATGTTTTTAATCATCCTAATGATCTGTATTAAGAATCTGGCATACACATTTATAGTGCTTGCATGGGAAAACCAGGGGAGCAATGTCTCTCAAAACAATCAGATCTTAAGGGGGTTGTTTATTCAGTAATAGTGCAAAACAAAAAGGTAATCATACACTCCTAAGAGCTCTACAGTCTAAACCATCTCTCCATTCAGTTTGTGTTCTAGCAAAAGTGTCCCTGTTCCATGGGAAAATGAAGGACATCCAGCTCCTGTGAGAGCTGGTTAGTTTCTGTCCTGTGGTTTTATTTGCATACCATAGTTATTTTTCTTCTTGCTTCTTGCTTCTTGCTGCCTTAAAAAACCTTTCAAAATATTTATCTGCGTTCAGACACCACGTTTGACCCTCAAGAGACAAAAAGTTCATCTTTTGAATCTGTAGGATCACATATATTATTAAATTGTGCTCCTTTATCAGCTGTGTGTTTATTTGCATTTTGTGTACTGCTTTATATTAAAAAAAGAAGGTATCACTTATCACTTAACAAGCTACATCAATGGGCTGATTAAGGAAACTTTGTTTCTTTGTTTCTTTTTACAGACAAGGCAACAGGCAGCCTGCTGATAGCTGAAAACTGTTGAGATGGTCATCAGAGTCTCTCTCCGCTCTGTTACAGACATCTACAAGAAACGCTGCATCCACAAAGACACCAGTGTGATAAGAGGTGACCTGTACGTTGTCTGGTCCTGTAAATTATCGTATTTTTACTCTTGTGTTTTTTCAAACTCTCTTTACTCTTGTTCTGCCTGAACATATGTGGCCTTGCTGTATTTCTGTTTTTGATCTTTGTGCTACACCATGGTCCTGGAGTAACACCGTTGCATTCCATATATTGCTGAAATTACAATTAAACACCTTGATTTGACATAGGCCTTTTCAACTGTTTTTCAGTTTTTTGGATATACTCTAATATCGTGAATTGTAATCAAAAAATGTGAAGGCTCTACATGTCTACTTGCATCTCAAAGTAGAATGTGGTGATACGGGAAAAAGACAACCACACACCTTTGGAGAAAATATTCTTCATCAATGAGTGATCTAACAGAAGAAATACAATTTGCCCCCCTAAAAACACCTTCGTTTCCACAGGTGTCATAAATTGATTCTTTTTTTAAGGATAGTAAAATGTTATTTAGATCTTCCAGTTAAAGAATTTATTTTATGTTCAGGCCTTCCTTGTTGTCCCATTGCAAAAGTGTTTTTGTTGCATCCAAAAAAAAAACTTACACTGTCTTAAATTTCAAGAATAACACTATAGAAATAAACTGAGAATAATCAAAGGTTAAGGTTAAAACATAAAGATAGTTGGTTGAAAAAATATTGGAGCATAATCTTCTCTAAACCAATCAGATATGATGTAAAAAGAGAGTATAATTTGCAATTCCTCAATCACAGGGAAATAGCATACTGCTTAATCTTGAGGCCACACCCCCTGCCTGTTCTAGAATTTTGAACCAAATAAACCAAACTTTCTGAGCTAGATACACATTACAGATATTTTAATCTAAACACTTGAGCCGAACGACTGCATGCATAAAATTGAATGAGCAAAATCTAAATCTATTGCTAGCTCTGGTAAAGCAGATATGCTAAATGTAAGCTAGCCAGCAACTTTTCAGATAGCTTAACATGGTACTAGCTACAAAGTATAATGCTGCTTCTTCTTAGATAACTTTCCATTAGTTCAGTTTACAATCTACATATTTGCATTTTTGGCATCTTGTTTAACACAAAAATACCACATACACCATCCAGTGAGTGGAAGCATTTATTATGTGCAAATATTATGCAAAGACAAATGTGAGGAATGCTACAAAAAAGCATATTGCAAAAAGCTCAAAATTCCACCAGAGTTCTGATACCCTCTCATCAGCTCCTGGTCCATTTGCTGACACACGCACATCCAAGTGACGCATCAAGGTCAAGGGGAATTACGCCTCATGGTATATAAACAGGAAGTGGGAGCTTCCTCAGTGCTCAGTCATTGAGTTCAGACGCCGGCATCCCTACCCCTCGTCTCATCTGATCGTGAGTTCTCTCTATTGCTGTGTATGTTTGTGAATGTGGAATCCTTGTGTGTTTCGCAGAATAAATCGCTTGAGTAAACCGCTCTCTCGCTTTTCTCTGCGCTTGAGCTCTCCCCCCACGCTACAAAGGCGTCACTATCTTAAGGTAAGCCCTCTTCTGTGCATATATCAGCATCAATATATGACATTTGCTTCATTTCACATTTTGCAAGCCAAATTGTAATGTCAATGTTCATATTTTTGTTGATCACCGAAAGAATTGATATTTCTGTGAAAGCATTCATAAAGTTTTATTTACGAATAAATCTTGTCACATTTTTTATTTTGCAGAAAAGTGTGCTTATGACAAAATAAAATGTTTCTTTACGTTGGTATATGACCCATATAGCCTATATTTCTTTAAATCATACAAAATATCCAATTAATTCACATTAATTCCCCTAATTTCCAAAATTCCTGTGGAAGATTTCCAATTTGGAATATTTACAAAATTCCTAGCTAAAGTTTCCATGGACAGTTTCCAGAAAGTTTCCAGCCCCTTCCAACCCTAGCTGTGCACAAGTCAAATAATCAGTGTGATACTTAGGTTTTATCAAGCACCCGTATCATATAATGCATTTCACACAAAGTAGCATCAATGGCAGCAGAGGAACAATCACATGATAACATATGTATGTTTTCTATTATGTTTTTCAGTCAGCTATAGGTTTAAGAATTTTCAGGCAAGTAAATACATTTTTTAATAGATATTTTGGCCATTTATCGAAGTCTGTGCTGGCCAAATGGCCAAAATCAGCAAAAAATAGAAATGGATGAAATGGTGGGTAATGCTACATTCTGAAAGAGAGATGGATGGGTATTTGGATGAATGGGTGGATGAAGAGGGAGAAGGAATCATCATGTCCTCTCTGCTTGGATGGCTGTGAGGGCTTCAGGCCTGGAGTGAGTGTCCATGAGTCTGCTTGCTTCTCTAACAGGCCTCTCTTACACAACATACTGCTCCCATTTAAACTATCCCACATTAGAACAATTTCTCCCTCCCTCTCTCTCTCTCACTCTCACTCACTCTTTTTCCTCTTCTCTCTCGCCCTCTCCCTCTCTTTTTTTCTCTCTCTCTTTCTCTCTCACCCTCCCCTCCACTTCACTGCTTTAAAAAGCCTGAGGGGATGCTGTTTCATTCTACTAAACCATAGTGGTGGTCAATATGACACAATGTATATTTCCTCCTGTGTTCCTGCATGTATAATTTTTTTCCATGCTTACAACAGACCCCATTCAACTAATGAGATAATTAATAACCTCTTGCAGGGTAGAAGTGAGTGTATTTAAATATAGAAAGCACTAAAATGTGTGGAGATCTGTGCCCCCAGGACCAGGGCAGGAAAACACTGTCTAAGCACTGGCTACTGAAAATGATACCACTCATTTCAGGGTTTCTTCAGCTGGACTGGACATTTCTCTCTGCTGCAGGGAGAGGGGCTCTAGCGTGGTCACAGCTTTTACTCTCACGGAAGAGCTTTGAAGTCCTTTGGGTGGCCCATTATGGCAAAAGGTCATAAGTCAGAGGGGCAGGTGTGACTGGTTTACAGTGCAGTTCGTCACGTGGGATCAGATGAGGACACGTGAGTTTGCTTATATGGGAAGGTGGTCAGCCCAGCCAATAAAAACACACACTGATACCAAGGCACCAAGATAGAAAGCAATTTCAACAAAAGCACAAGGCATAGTGGTTCAAACGAGCCTCCAGTGAGATTAGAATGGAGGTATGAGCAGCTGCTGATTGGGTACAACGCACAGCTAATGCCTCAAGTAGCCTGTCCAAGAGAACGACAGCTGTGTCCCAAAATAGAGCACGTGAGTCACACAGTGCTGGTTTTTGACCCCTGGCTTTAGCCATCTCCCCTTTCTTCTCTTTTTCTCTCTTTCTCTCCCTCGTGTCAGTCTCTCACATGCTCTGTCCTCATCTCAAGCCAAAAGTCTTCTCTCCTCCTCCAAATCTTCTCTTCTCTTCTCTTCTCCTCTCCTCTCCTCCCTTTCTTTCTGCTATACTCACATCCCTTTATCTTTTCTGTTTATCCATTTCTATTATCTTCTCTTTCATTTTCCTTGTTTTCTCTTTTATTTGTTTCCCCTCTATTCCATTCTACCCTCTCTCTTTTTTCTATTTCTCCTCTCCTAGCTTTCTATATCCTCAATTAACTTCTCTTCCCATTATCCATTATTTCCTTCTCTTTTGTTTTTATTTTCTATTTTCTTCTATTACCTCACACCTCTAGTCCCTCTTCTCTCTCACTTCTGTTTTCTGTTGCCTATGCAATTAGAAGGTTGTGGGTTCGAATCCCAATGCTGCAGTTTTCTCTGAGGTACTCTTGAGCAAGTTATTGTCCCCATACACTGCTTTACGGGTGGCGCTCGTTCGTGGTAGCCCCCTGCTTGACGTGGTGAATGGGTTAAATGCAGAGAAAGAATTTCACACTGTTCACACTGTATGCAGTAGTATGTTCACGTGTGTCAATAAGAAGCCACTTCACTGTACTTTAATTTTTTCTTCTCTCTTTTATCTTGGTTCTCTTCACCTCTCTTCTCATCTCTTCTATTTAAGCTGCACTGGCATTAATGCCAGGCAAATTGGCCACAACACAGAAAAACAAGAGGTCACTACAGACACAGACATAATGTATAAATGTTTCCCAAACTGATGGCTTGAATGAGTTCACAGCCCTATTCACTTTACAGCCCTATTATGATGTTCTGTATCTGTAATATTCTAGTATCAAAATAATGAATAATTTTAGAGAGTAGGTAAAGAGGAACTTATTATGTAAAAGTATTAAAGCAAAATCTTGACTGCGCTCCCGTGACCAGGATCTCCTCTCCTTCATTGGTTTTGTCAGCATCACTCCATGCACATCTTTCAGCCTAAAAATACCTCAAACATTTCAAACAATTCCAAAGCTCCAAGTCCTATTAAGTACCTCTTACACTGTCTGTTGCCATCGGGACCTCACAACCACTCTTAGACAAGACCTCAAAGTGCTGACAATTTCATACACACACACATAATCCTGCTGTCTGTGTTGTCTCCAGTGAGCAGCTCAAATTTACAGTTTGATTCTCTGGGTCTGTTTACTTCTGCTTGTATTGGAGTTCAGTGCTGTGTAAACTCATACTCTTTGCACAGTTCCATCAGTCTTGAGGTGCAAACCTCACCAGTACTGCTGATACAGCTGTGGTCTCAGCTCAGAGTCGATAACTCCCAGCTACATCCACTCAATTCTAGCTGTGATCATATCAACACTTGAGCGGAGATGCTGAGCTCGAGGCACTTAAATATCAAGTCCTTAGACTTTCTTTGCAGATGCTTATGGAGTTTTAGAACTCGGAGCACACAAAGCCTGTTCCGGTATCCCTGCTGCATTTTTCAAAGTACTGTCGGAAATGACAAAATGCTGGGGAAATCTCCCTCACCCTCACCCACACTCACACACACACATACACACACACACACACACACAACCACACAGATCGGTTTCACTTCAAGGAAGCCCTCTCTCTTACTCAAACCTTAAATCCTTCGTAATAGGTGTAATTCAGACTTTTAATGTGTTCTTAGAGGCATATAAGAGTGACATGATGGCACAGCGAAGCTGATGCAGGGGATTTAATTGAGTCTCAGGGAGATAAGTAATAAGAGTTAAAGCAGAAAAGCCTAACTTTAATAAGCAACCTGACAAATGCAGCAAAGACTCTCTCTCCGTCTCTCTCTCTTTCTACATCTCTCTCAGGGTGTAATTTGCGAAAGGACAAATGGAGCAGATGAAGAGACAGCCGCGTATTGTCTAGATGGGCTCAGGCCGGGAGTAATTGCAGGTTCAGAGCTGTGACGAGTCAGCTTTATTACAGCTTACAGTAAGATAAATACTACTGATACTCTTCTTGCAGCAAATCACGGTATAAATTCCCGGAACAAATCCATGCTCCTAATTGGAGGCTGGTGTGTTGAGGTATAGGAGTGACTCTCAAAGGGGAATTTAAAAGCAGGCTGGTCTGTATTGTGGTTCATTTAAAAAACAGTCCACGCTGAAACCCTGGATCATGGGGTTTGCTGTAGGTGGAACAAACAGTTATATGCAAATGTCTGATATCACAAAACCAATAAATTCATAACAGGATTAGGGCTGTGCGATATAGACAAAAGAAACCTAACACGATTTTCTTCAATAATATTACAATTTTGACACACAATTAGTGATCTAGGTTTTCAAGTGCGCAAGAAACAAGTAGGGGAGCTCGTTAGGAATTGAACAGGCCCAATCCGAAATCTCTGCAACCCTCCTTACTGGAATAGTTTGATGACATTTTTTGGAGGTTTTATCTAGTTTAAATATTGTAAAACAAGTTTCACTCAGAGTCCAGAGCATTATAGCAGCTGCAAAACGGACCGACTCCATATGAAAGTTTAATTATCTGAATACAATGTCATTAAAGTCCCTTTTGGTGTAATGGTCAGGCATCCTCACCACCCCTATGAAAACCAGCCAAGACGTAGCCTGCCCCGATCACAAAAAAGCAACAAACTTTCTAACTAAATTATTGTAAAAAGAAAACCCTGCATTAATGTGAAATAAAATGATTTTTGGCTCTCATAATTTATATATATATCATATTACACATGTAGTGTGCTCTGTGTTTTAATAAGAGTATAGATTACAGCCACTATTACTGGAATAGTTCAAGGACATTTTGTGGGGATATTTGTCCAGCAAATATGGAATTCATTGGAAAATACCAGGTGGGTGTGGGGCAGACACTCGGAAGGAAGCACGATTCTAAGGTGTTTTTCTTCAAAGGTAGGCCACTGGAAGTGATAACACTTTGTTTATAAATGTCTGAAAGCTTGCTGAATGTGACAGAAGTTGTTTCGAATTGGTTTGTGTCACATCCTCCCCTAGGAAGGCAGGCTTGTCCACACGTTCCATGATACCAAAACACTTTATTGGCATAAACACAAGGAACAGGACGAGACACATTTTGAACTAATAATTTGCAAAGACATGAAGACATGAACAAACTTATATAGTAAGGGCTATGACTCCCTGATATTCTCTGCAGATTTCGATAAGATTTCAATTAATCGCCCAGCCCGAAACAGGATGCAGCTTACTGTCCATATCTCACATGTACAGAGACGTATTTTCCATTTCACCAGGTTTTCCATAATAATAGCCCTTTAAAACATGCCAGGGTCGATTATTCTTTTAGGAAAGATTGAGAAAAAGAAACGGATATTTTTATCCTTCTCACAGGGGCGCACCACAGAAGGGAAGACAGGAGGGAGCATGTGAGAGAATGTGTGCGTAGTTTGTCGGGTCACACAAATCAAACACCGATCACATTCTGTTCTGTTTTACCTTTCCCTGAAGAGACGGCCGTGACACCATGACACCGAGTGTAAGCAGCGATGCTTCCTGACTCGATCGTGCCCCAAATTCTGCTTCACCACCAAATCTAGCACAACAGCATCAATACACTTCAACCAGCTTGAATATCATAAAGAGAAAAGTGCGCCAGCAAACAAAGTCACATTGACATTGGGAATGGCCAGAGATGTTGGGTCTAGTGTATTATTAGACACCGTTCAAACGGGGCCAGGCTCAGAAACTCTCCTCCAGCACATTCATATCATACCCAGGACGAGGAGTATGCTCACAGCTCCAGCAGCAGAACTACAGCCGAGAGGGTATTGTTATCACACACAGTGTCTAATGGCTTACATCTGGCCTAACAGGCAACAGTTAAATGAGACGTTACCTAAACAGACCTGAGCTCTTAAAAAAAAAAAAATTTAAAGCTTTGCTACAAAAAAAATATGTTCAAAAACAGGCCACAAACCATGGAGGCAGATCGTTTATGCAACATTTTATGACACACTCACTCATTCTCTTACATCTCTTATACACATTCTCTCACACAAAAAAAAAATGTCCTATCATTATATATCTATTTTTATTCTCTAAAAACCTCACATACAGTTGTGTATTTTTCCTATAAAACTCCAACTGAGGGTATATGGTCATTCCTAGGGCTGGACCAGAACATTCGAATATTCGAATATTCATTTGGAGGGATGGCATTCGATTTTTCATTTTGAGATTCAAATATTCCAAAGAAGGAAAAAAAAACAACATTTAACACGTGGAATAGATCCCTGCAAAACCAAGAGCGTCTAGCTGCAGACTGCTGGAGAGTGGAGCTCCACAGGAAACATGTGACCTCCACTCTTTACAACCCATGACGTCAGTTATAAAACTAGTGGATAAATACGTGGATAAATCTCCGGAATACAGCATTTTTTCAGTTGGAAATAATATTGACACCACATATTTAATGTATTTTCTATTTTGTTATTTGTTTTTGTTCATTTATTCGGCACACACTAAAAACTCAATATGACCTTTCCAACGAGCCCGAGCACAGAGTTCTCCTCCACCCAGAACCGGAGAAACTTTCCAATGTGCTCCGGGTCTAACGGTGCATTTCTCCCCGCAGCTCAGCCGCAGAAAAAACAGATGTAATAGGATGTAATAGGCATATTAATATACACACTTCCACCCAGAACAGGAGAAACGTACACGTTAACCTTCACCAAGCTGTCCCATTATTTTTGACAGCCGGGACTTCTGAACCGCAAAGATCCACTGAGCAGGCTCCGACTCAGCTTCACAGTAAAAAACAGCTTTCATGGGGGGCATACTAATATACACATACTAATTTTAGATCTACCTCCGACTAAAGAAATTCCTAGTCGACTAACACTCCCGCATTTTAGCGATTAGTTGAATAATAGTTCATTTATGATATTAATATAAAAACTTGCATATGTACAAGTAGCTCGGCGCTACCCTACCACTACAACTGGTTGCGCAGCCACCGAGACGCAGCTCGAGCAGAACTGAGGTAAAAAACATGAGGTAAAACATTTGATATGCCGTATTTTTCGCCTTATAAAACGCACATTTTCTTCCCCATAACGGGGGGGGGACGTTGGTGCGTCTTATCCGACGAATATAGATTTTGCCTGCATTAAAACTGCACCTAACTTTGTGTGGTACTGCTCGCAGTCCTAGACGTATCTGACCCTCGTGACCAGTGGCGGAATGGGACAATAATTCAGGCCGGGAATTTGACTCCACTCCCAGGCCACCTCTGCTGCTGCAGTCACCACCACCCTATTCATGTAATCTACTGATAAACTTGTAGGCTAACCCTATTACTGTAACAGGTAGACTACCAGATGCAATATAAATTAATAAAAAAATAAACCATAACAACTCACTAGGAATACACCATTCATACTACCAAACCAATGACAAGTAGAAAATTAGCTTTTTAAAAGAGATAATAAGAGACACATTTACATTTTTAAAAAATATTTACATTTTATGTATTTTCAGTGCTCAACTCTTCAGTATATCAAATGTATCAGAAACACAAACACAAATAAACTTAACAAAACCTATGACAGTGTAAGTGTAACGGCCATGGGGGCGTGGTTATTATTTGTCTGCCTGTCTGTTTGATTTCATGTAAGTCTTCTTTGTGAAGCGC